>WSFP011341529.1:0-37093 GCA_009831015.1 Picea engelmannii
TATCCCCACAGGCCTGTGGGCATAGTTTCCATGTGGGAAGAGTTGTAGTATGGAAACTTTGACCATAGGCCTATGCGTAGGGTTACCACATCTTTGACCCACAAGCATCTACAACTCTGCCCACAGGCCCATGGGTAGAGTTTCCATGTAGATAACTTAGATAAATAAATTTGGAGCTATATAGTAGTATGGACGTGCATTTCCATTAGGTCACTTTCTATTGTTTTCGTCTCTCTATTTACAAGGTAGACTTTGCCTCTTTTACAGAACCCAACTTGAGGAACTTTGTGATTTTAATGAAATAACCTTGCACTGCTTCCACCCAAAATAGATTTAGATGTGGGAATTCATCTAGGGTATCCATAGTTTCCACATCTCTACTCACAGGCATGCGGTTAGAGTTTCCATGTCTATGCCCACATGCCTGTAGGTAGAGTTACCGCATTTGTGGGTAGAGTTGTAGCATGTACAACTCTGCCCACTAGCCTATGGAAAGAGTTGTCACATTTGTGCCCACGTGATTTTGGGAAGAGTTTCCATGTGGGCATAGTTGTAGCATGACAACTCTACCCACAGACCTATGGGAAGAGTTTCCACATGTCTTCCCACATGCATGTGCTTCTATATAGCTCCAAATTTAGTTATCTAAGTTCTCTACATGACAACTTTTCCCACAGGCCTGTGGGTAGAGTTGTAGCATGACATGCATTTCCATTAGGTCACTTTCTACTGTTTTGGTCTCTCCATTTACAAGGTAGACTTTGCCTCTTTTGCAGAACAACCACTTTTATGTTTGAAATTGAAAATCTAAATATGTAGACAGGTGTAAAATTATCTAAGGCACCCTCAAAAACTTGAATCACTCAAATTGCAGGTGTGTAAAGACCTGGGCGTACATTTTAGTGAATCATGGCATGCATTTCTTCACAAATGCAAAAATTACAGTTTAAAATCAAAAAAAGTATTTTGCTCAATCAGGTATTCCATTTTAGTCTTTCTAGAGTCTCGTACACGTTGATATGTCTGTTTATTTATTTCATTATTATTCAATCATATAACCTTATATTATCTGATGATTTTTGTAGGTCTTCACAATGGAAATGCAACTAACAACTAGCCTATGTGTGATGTGTCTATACAAGTTCTTGCCTCATCGAGCAAATGGACGCACGTATTTAGTACTCATTTTGACATTTTAGTTAGTGTCTTTGCACAGTTTCAAAAGACTCATGTATATTTCAACCCTTTACCAAATTCTAGGCACAAATCACCCTAGTATGCATTCTTTAGGGTTTACAACAAAGCCACAATTTTGTAACTTGTAACTTGTGAATTACCAAAACTATAAATGAGTGCATTTCCATTAGAGCACTTTCTATTGTTTTGGTCTCTCCATTTACAAGGTAGAATTTGCCTTGTTTACACAACAACCACTTTTATGTTTGCAAATGAAAATCTAAATATGTAGACATATGTAAAATTATCTAAGACACCCTCAAAAACTTGAATCACTAAAATTGCAGGCGTGTGAAGACTTGGGCATGCATTTTAGTGAAGCCTGGTGTGCATTTCTACACAAATGCAAAATTTATAATTTAAAAGAAAAGAACATATTTTCTCAATCATGTATTCCATTTTAGTCTTTCTAGAGTCTTGTACATGTTGATATGTCTGTTTATTTATTTAATTATTATTCAGTCATATAACCTTGTATTCTCTGATGATTTTTGTAGGTCTTTACAATGGAAATGCAACTAACAACTAGCCTATGTGTGATGTGGTTGTACAAGCTCCTGCTTCATCGAGCTCATGGACATAGGTAGTTATTACTCATTTTTCCATTTTAGTTAGTGTCTCTTCATAGTTGCCAAAGATTCATGTATATTTCAACCCTTTAGTAAATTTTGGGCACAAATCACCCTAGTAAGCATTCTTTAGGGTTTACAACAAATCCAAAGTCCTGTAACTTGTAACTTGTAAATTAACAACTCAATACATGCATTTTTCTTCCTAGGGAGTGCATTTCTCATCATGCCCCATTTTCTTGCATTTTTATGCATTTTCCCCTTTATGCATTTTTTTTGTATTTACAAGGCAAATTTTAGCCTTTATTCACAACATAGAGTTTTTGGTTTCAAAATACACAACTAAAGTATGAATAGATGTAAAATGATAAAATCCGAACTCCACAATTTGAACCACTCAATTTGGAGGTCATATGAGTCTTAGGTGTGCATTTTATAGTAAGACAGTTTTACCTTGCATTTTACAAAAAGTTTGAAATCTTGGTTCAAGGTAGAAGTCCTTAGTCATTTTAAAATGCTCTGTGTGTGTGTGTGTGTAATGTTATTAACTTCAACCCAAAATTTAGATAACTAAATTTGGAGCTATATAGAATCACAAGTGTGCATTTCCCTTAGGTCACTTTCTATTGTTTTGGTCTCTAAATTTACAATGTAGAGTTTTCTCCTTTTACATAGCAGGCAGTTTTATGTTTGCAAATGAAAATCTAAATATGTATACTAGTGTAAAATTATCTAAGACACCCTCAGAAACTTGTACCACTCAAATTTCAGGGGTTTTAAGACTTGGGCGTGTATTTCTATACAAGGGAACACATTGCAATTTAAAAGAAAAACATGTATTTCTTAAGTGTGTCTGTGCATTTTTAGTTGTGGAAGCTCTAACAAGATTGAATTAGGGTTTTATGCAATAATATAAACTTTAATCCTAATTTTCTATATCATCATATATTGATAACATTGTCATCTACGTCTGACTCAACCTTCCCCCTATGTCCAATGCGATATAGTTTTTATTTTATTTTATTATATGTATGTCGGACCTCTGATGCATGTCCATTCATTCCTGATAGGACATGTAACTCTCATGCATCACCACTCCAACGAATGTTGTGGCCCATTGTGTCGTGCATCTAAGGAATTCCTCACACCATGTCATTGGATTATGCATTGTAGAGCATCGCCAGGCTGACCCAAAAGTCACAATTTTGATGGCTTAGGTGTTGGATTTCCGACAGTACTAACGAGTGCCTATGTCGTAGCAAGGATGGTTGTCGATGGTTAAAATAAAACATGTTACCTAGTGGCGATTTCTTGGAAAATTCCACATGGAATACATAGGTGTTGCAATACCGACAATTCAATGATAGTTGGAAGTACGTTGATTATTTGTGACGAACATCTATTTCGTAAAATATCTCCACCATATACCATGTGGCAATTTTGTACGTCAAATATTCAACATAAATTGGTGCCATCGAGAGTGCAACACAAGGGGTTTGACTAATAGATGGAAATTGGATTTGTCGGAAGCTAGACGAGAGTCCATTGGATGGGCATTGAAACAACATCGAAAAATGAGCCAAATGTATTAGTGAAGATGATGATTTACTGCCTTGGCTTGATTTCCATTAAGAGAAACAACCCCATCTCTGCATGAAATCATTTTCTTGGTCATGCCTTTTACAAAATTTGGTCCACTGGTTATGTGACTTGAGCTTTCATTTTGTGCTAGAAGTGCAGTTTGCACCAACATGGATGTATTTTCTTGTTGTTGTTGTTTCTTCTTCCAAAATTTTGTAGTATCTTTCTTTTTTTTGGTGATGAAATTTGGTTCTTTTTTTTGTGCATACCAAGCTAGTTCATATTCTTCCTTATTTTCTTTTTCTTGTTTTCTCTTCCATACCTTTTTGTATCTTTGTCTAGAAAATTTTGTCATGCTGCTTCTACAATCTCATGTTGTGTCCATAGTTATTGCATTTGTAATATTCAACTTTGTAATGTAGGGGAGTAAATGAATTGTAGTTTCTATCATTAGGACCATGACAACCTCTAGTCTTGATATCTATGCAATCCTTGTAAGAGATTTTACTCCCATTTCTCATATAATTGTTTCTTCCATAAGTTTTGTAATCTAATACTTTGTGACCAAAACTTTTGCAAGAAAAATAATAACCAAGATTTTTTTTTGATACCTGGTTGTGAAGGATCTTCTTGATGGAGAAACTCTTCTAAAATCATCCTTGTCTTTCTTGAGTGATGTTGGCATAGGGGCAGACCCAATGTTCAATGCTTCAACAACATACCAACAAAACCCTAACTACCAGCCCTTTCGGCAACACCTGTGAAGCAGCTGAAGTCTCACCGGAGGTAGAGGCAAGGGGGGTTGCAGGACTCAAGTGTCTACAACCTAGCTGGGACATAGATCTGTGATCACAATACTTAACAGAGAACTTAGCCAATAACATTCATTAGTATTTAACCACCTTTATTCACATCACAGATTAAAATCCTAATTGAAGAACAACACGGTAATCATCAATATCTATTCACATCTAACCATTTAGCACATAGCATAAAGATAGATCTAACCCTCATTCATATTATTAACACTAAGCTACTACAACCAATTCATCTAACCTACATAAATATTACATCACTAAGCATAAATCACATCAATAACATATCAACCACATTGCATAAAGCAACCACTACATAGGATATGCGTGGCTCACATCCAACATGGGGCTACATCCACTGACTCTTCTTCTTTTCATCTTTATTATTCTGCAATTGTCTTACATTCTCTTGCTCTTGTGCACAAAGCCACATAGCCAACTCCGCATAGGAAATGAGATCTGCGTGCACCTCGCTAGATCCTCCTTCCCCGAGTTAGGTCAAGGCACAGAGCTAACTCCTAGTAAGAACAAAGCCTTCTTACAATCACTTGCACTTAGCTTTTTAAGTCTCAATACAATCTTGCACAAAATCCAACTAGTCGTGCACTAAGTCAATCATTAACTAGTTACTTCTTACATCACCTAGATTTCTATTTATACATTACAAAAGGAGCCTAAATATGGGTAAATCCATGGGCTATCATCCCATACCAGTTACATAAACCCTAAACCTAAAAATACCATAAAAAGGGGGTGATATCCTGTGATCTCCGCTTCGCCTAGGCGCTCCATCTTCGACCAGCTTGTCGAAGTCCCAAAATTGGTCAAGGGCCGACATGCCCCCAACACTCACCTGTGACTCATCTCGAGTTACTCTGATCTGGGCAATTCTTCTTCAAAGGCCTCGAGCTTGTCTCAAGATGACTCGACCTGTTGCTTCACCAGAGTATCCTGCTCAGTGAACTCCTGAATGACATTCTCGGTGACCGGTCCTTCCAGGCGTTGTTCCACCGTGGTGAGCCATTGTTCCAGTTGTGCACCTCATCCTTCGATCTCTTCATAAAGTGTGTAGGCTTCGTCCTGCACCGACTGGATTTTCTGGGTCACTTCCATGACTCTACTCTGGATGGCATTGACCTGTTGCTCAACTGTGCACACCTCCTTTGACCTTTTCATATTCTCGAATGCTGACAATAGATTCAGCTGCGCTTGCACTGTCGATGCTTGTTGTTTCACCTCCTGAAGCTGGGCTTATAATGTTCTTAGTTATGGGTCTTCTGCAAGGTGCTAGTAGGTCTGTGCACTTCAATTACAGAGTTTCTTGCATTATAACTCCAATTCCTTGATTCTTTCGACTGCGCTCCTGGCAGTTTCTTCCCTTTGGTCTTGCACTTCCTGTAGAATGCTCAATACTACTTGCAGTTCCAGTTTTGCGACTCTTGATTGGAGTTGTCAGATGGATTCAATCAGATTACCCACCTGGCTCTCAGCTGTTTCTTCTTCCATTTGTTCTAGGCCCAACACATAGAAAATTTCTCTAGTGACTTCCTTCTTAACTCCCATCTACTGCGCGAGAAACTGTTCTTTTTCCTTCTGGATGTGTGCTCTATCCTTTGCAAACTTTGCCAGGAGGTCATCTTTCTCTTACTGCGCAATCCGACGTTTCTCTAGGGATTCCTCCTTTTCTTGTTTCAAGGCCTCTGTGGCCTGCTCTTTTTCTTCATGGACATGAAGAAGGTGAGCCTCTGTAGCATCTGCTAATTTGTGTAGTTGGGCAGGCTCATCTCCCACTTCTATACCTTCTGATGATGATGGCGCAATAGATACTGCATGGCTCAAGTAGAGAGCTTGTTGTACCCCTTTCAGCTTCACCTCAATCATGTCGTACATTGTCTCTTTCTTTGCTTCATTGAGTTGCATAATATTCTATGAAGTGTCTGCTACAATGGCGATGATGAGATCAATGTCATCCACAGTAAGCACAGTTTGTAGCTGGGTTTTACTGACTCGTGACTTCTTCCATGCTGAAGGTTTCTTTGGGGAAACCTTTCTTTTTTGGGATGTTTCGATCTCCGTAAGGGGATCTTTAGGCGGTGTCACTTCACCCTATTCCTGCTTTTCCTCTTCCCCTTCATCCCCTTCTTGGTCTACTTAGTCATCTCCTCATCCTCCAGGTGAATCTGGTGTAGTTTCCTTCAATGCGCTATTCATTTCCTGCACTTCTTCCTTCTTCTTCTTCTTCTTCTGGGTCCATCATACTCTTCTCGAGTGACTACAAGACTTCTGATGAGGTCAGGTTCAGAGAGTTCGGTCTGTTCAATTCATACAAGGAATTTTGCAGGCCATTCCTTGGTTATTTCCTCCATATCTTCCTCGGTGAGCTTGTAATAGGACTGGAGCTCTTCCTTGTGTCTGTCCCCATGCACAGTGATGTAAATGAAGTGCCTATATGCATATAACTTCGCAAGTGGCCTTAACCTATGGAGTGTATTCGACGTCATGCAAGGGAAGGATTCAATGGCCCTCTTCAACTGTAAATAATAGGTGTGGAACACCGCATTCAAATTCCATTATTTTTCCATGTCGCTCAAATACCATAGGGCAGTGAACTTCATGGCCAGTGGTTCAGATGGATCGATTTTAGAGAAGGTCGCTCCTTTCGGCATCTCCCAAGTGATGAAGGCAATGAGAATTAGAAACCAGTTGAAGTGAAACTTGTAGCCCTGATCCTATGCTTCGAGACAATCTTGCTCCAACTAGTTGACAAGGTATCTCGCCCAGTTCATTTGCATCCCTTCAATGCATTTTCCTGCAAGGTCGATGATGAACCCCGTGACCTACATTGGTCTATTCTTCCTGATGAGCTTGCCTGCTATCAACTGAAAAGTTAGGTGCACTGCGCCATTTTGGATGGAGACTACCTTGTAGCCCCGCTTCCCCTTCTTTATATCATCATAGGTGTCCTTTATTCACTGTGCCAGGGCGTGATCTACAACCTTCCCTGGGTAAAAATCTTGTGGGTCCAGTCCTTGCATGCTCAATCTGATGATCTGATGGATCAACGTTGGATCTACAGTGATGTGCCTATCCAACCACAAGTAACCTCCATGGTAGCATGACAGGAGGAGTTTAACGCATGCGTTAACCTCTTGATGTCTGTCGAAGTGTGGTATCTTAATCACATTAAGGATTGTTGATCTTGCGATGTACATGGTCCACGAATGAGGAACTATGTTTGGCTTCTTCCCCATTTTATTTGTCAAGTAATTATGTGGTATGAGCATTCCATAATTATTTCAGTCTCCTAAGTTGAAATCATTGATCTTGAGCGTCAGAATCTATCCCAACTATGATCCAACTGCGTGTATCCCCTTCGGGAGGTACGCAGTGATCAGTGTATCATCGTAGTCTCTCGGGACATTGTCATGACTAATTGTGCCAACCAAAGGTGGGATATAGTCCGGAAGGACCGACGGGATGAGCTTCACGTTCTCCAAGTCATCACGATGCTTGCTTCTTTTCTCTGTTGCAGTTCGGGAGGGCCCAGATCGATGTGCAGTCGATGGGGAGGCTTGCAATCCTCTTGTCGACAAAGCCTGTGCGCCTGCGGACATGACCTTTTCAACCATAAGGTCTATTAGGATTTCTTCCATGAACTTCTCTACTACACTGCGTTCACCAGACATACACACTCGAGATCGGATATCTTGGGTAAGAAGACAAACACTCAAGGTAGCATAATGGGTGGTGAGGTCTCAGTAAGCATTGCATGATATCAATCAGTTCTCTGTGGGCTCGGATAAGACATTTGACAGGTTAAATAGACAGTGTTGTAACATACTCCTCCAACAGACAGGAATTCCTCAATCAATACGATTCCATTCGTTATGGCATGCTCCCGATGGTACAATGGCAATCTTTCCGGCAATAACTACGTTGTTATCCATTATGGAGCGTCGTTCTAATGTCTGGGATGCCTCCAATGATCATATTGCTTCACCATGGCAAAGTGTTAGTATGTGTTGTTCTGCTATTCTGGTGAGGTTCAAGTTATGCAAGCCTTCTTGTTGTGAAGTCTTCTCTGGAACTTCCTACAATTTTTCTAACTTTGCTTTCTTTTTGCTGAGCTTTCTGGCTTTCTTTCTTGTGATCTGAGTCACTAGGTTCCTCTTTCCATTTTTATTCTTTTCTTCTCTTAGCATAGTAACTTCGCACTGTTGAGGGTCTTTCAAAGGGTTTGAGTGGAATACATCTTCTCTTATTACTTCAGGGGTACGTGCTCGTTTCTTCTGCATGCACAGTTTTTTCAAACTTTCCTTCATTTTCTCAACTTCGACATGTAAGTCTTTGGTCCTCAGTTGCTTCGACTTGACCTCTTGTTCTTCTAGTAAGTGCGTTATTCTCCTAGCCATGAAATCTCTTAGTTATTTTTTTTTCTGTTCTAGAGCTTCCTCTTCTTCTTTCCTTCTGTTCTCAATCCAGGTCCTTCCTAGAAAAAGTGCAAAGGGGGCATTGTTCTCAACAAACTTAACGACCTCAAATTATTCTTCATTCGATGCTCCATGAGAAACCATAGGTACATGGGTAAGTCTTCCACATAGGTTTATCATCTTTCCTTTAAACAATCCTAGTCCTCCCAATGAAGGAACCATAGAAGGCTTTCCCAAAATTTCCCAAGTACTTTCTGTTATAACGTTCACCTGTGTTTCCTTATCCAGAACATAGTCTATGTCGAAGTCTCCTATTCTTGTTTCTATGCACTCCTTGTCCTTTAAGATCTATGATAAGGTAATGTCTCTGTGATCATTCAGTGTTTCTTTCATCTGCAATAATATAGTCTTTGATTTTTCCTGGTGTTCTAGCATATTCTTAGGCACTTGACCTTCCTCATGGTTTTCTTGTCTCATATGCATCTTTTCAATTTTATCAATCATTCTAGGGCATTCCAAAAATTCATGGCCAACGAATTTACAAAAAATACAAATAGGGCCTCTACCAAGGCATTCCTTAGCAATATGGCTTGGTCTTCTGCAACTAAAACAAAGAGTCAATCCTCTATTTTTTTTAAACAACCCCCAACATTTCCTGTACTGTGCACTGGGATCACAATGATGAACCTGCAAAAAAATCTTTCTAGGATCCTGCATCCACTTGTTAATCCAAAAATCCTTTCTATGCATAGGAATAACATATCTTTCAATATTCTTATCAGGTCTATTCATATCAAATCTTCTTTCTTCTAGTTGTGCCCTATTTTTCAGACTAGGACAGAATCTATCAAGTATACCTAGATCCATTCTTTCGAAAAAAAAAAATTCACTTATCTTACCTTTATCAGAGCACAAAGCTTTTAAGATCTTACCTCTTTTCTTCCGATCTGATTCCCTTCTTATCATAGCGTTTCGCAATTCAAGTAGAATACTACGCACTAGAGCAACAGATCTACACACAAAGCTTTCTCTTTTCTTCAGTTCCCATCAATCATAGTTTCAGGTCTCAGAAATGGAACCATTTGTTGGCATAGGGACATACCCAGGGTTCAACTCTTCAACAATGCACCAACAAAACCCTAACTACTGGCCCTTTCAGAAACACCTGCAAAGTAAATGAATTCTCACCCAAGGTAGAGGCAGGGGGGGTTGCAGGATTCAAGTGTCTACAACCTAGCTGGGACACAGATCAGTGATCACAATACTTAACAGAGCACTTAGCCAATAACATTCATTAGTCTTTAACCACCTTTATTCACATCGCAGGTTAAAATCCTAATTGCAAAGAAACACGGTAATCATCAAGATCTATTCACATCTAACCATTCAACACATAGCATAAAGATAGATCTAACCCTCATTCATATTATTAGCACTAAGATACTACAACATATGCATATAACCTACATAAAAATAACAACACTAAGAATAAATCACATCAATAACATATCAACCACATTGCACAAAGAAACCACTACACATGATATATGTTGTTCACCCCTAGCATGGGGCTACGTCCACCAACTCTTCTTCGTTCCTTCTTTATTATTTTGCAATTGTCTTACATTCTCCTACTCCTGTGCAAAAACCCACAGAGCCAACTCTGCATAGGACAGGAGGTCTGCACTCACCTCGCTAGATCCTCCTTCCCATAGTTAGGTCAAGGTGAAAAGATAACTCCTAGTAATCATAGAGCCTTCTTACAATCACTTGCACTTAGCTCTGCAAGTCTCAATACAATCTTGCACAAAAGCCAACTAGTCGTGCACTAAGCTGATCATTAACTAGTTACTTCTTATATCGCCTAGATTTCTATTTATACATTACAAAAGGGGCCTAAACATGGGTAAACCCATGGGTCGACATCCCATACCTGTTACATAAACCCTAAACCCAAAAATCATATAAAAAGGGTGCGAGATCCCATGATTTCCGCTTCGCTTGGGCACTTTGTCTTCGACCAGCCTGTCAAAGTCCCAAAATTGGTTAAACATGACCAAGGTTCTCCAAAACTTGGTCAAGGGCCAACAAGTGAAATATTAGATTCTTGTTGGTTATAATTTCTTTCCTGGTTGTTGGAACCTTTAAGAAGATTTCCATATCTTTCAGGATTTCCCTCACTTTTCTTTTCTGGTGACTTAGGGCTTGAATCTTCTTATTGTAGTCATAAACAAGACCTTTATTGATAGATGGTGACCTTTGAAAGTTGAGGATATTATCTATAATTGTAGTACTCTTTTCAAATTTTGAGTTTGTATTCAGTTGGGTAACTGTCTCTTCTAATTATTTTCTTAGATAGGTATTTTCTGTTTCAAGTTTCTCACAATGTTGATATTTTTCTTTCAGTTGTTTTTCTATTAATTCATTTATTACTTCTACTTCTTCAATTTGAACTTAAATCATTTTTTCTTTTTCCTCAAGGCTTTGTGATAGCTTCTCCTTTAGTATAATATTCTCTCTTCAGAGCTTTGTGATTTCATTTTGATCACAAGTAAGTTATCCTTTAGGACTATCTTTCTCATCTTCGTATTTCTACAATTCATTTTTTAGCTATCTATTATTTTCTTTGATTCTATCAATTTCTTCTAAGGCAAAAATGGGTTATGCTTCAATATCCTCTTCCACTTTAATCTCGCGATTTCCTTCTTCTCTCGAATCTATGCTTCCTTTTTTTGATTTATCAGATTGTGATTTTAGGGTCGTGAAGAGAATCGCTTTTGTTTCATTGTCATTGTCATTAGAACAATTGTTGTCCTCATCGGTGTGTAAATTCTTCCCTTGTTTGCAGGGATTTTCTCTCTTCTCAATGTTATCGTTCTTGTAATTTCTGAATCTGGAATAATCATTTTCGTTGTTCTTTCTAATTTTTAAATAAGGGAATTTAGCTGCATAGTTTCCTACTTCTTCACAGTTAAAACATTTAGAAAGAGGATTACCTTTGTTTTTGCCCGATCCTTTCTTAGGATTCTTGGAAAAGTTGGCTTATTTAGCATTGTATTCACTATCTGAGCTGCCACTTATTTCATATTCTTCTATCCTTGTCCATTTTGGCATTTCTAATGCTTCTTTATTTGCATAAAGATCTTGTAGCTTTTCCCAAAGTTCTTTAGTTGATGTACACTGTCCCACTTTGACTTTCTCCAAATCTAGCATGCCACTCAAAATGACATTCATGGCCATTGTATTGTTTTCACTTGCCTCCTTTGCAACTGCATCTGTTAGTGAAGTTTTTGAGGGTGTGTTACTAGTGACAACTGGTTTCCAAAGATCATATCCTAGTGCATGCATATATGTCTTTATTTTTATGCTCGAGAATACATATTTTGTTCCATCAAACAAGGGAGGTGGCATCCAATCCATGTGTGCTAAAAAATATTCACCTCCCAATGGTTAGACTATACTAGAGGAACTCGCTCTGATACCAATTGTTGGCACACTTACTTATACTGAGAGGGGGAAGGGGGTGAATCAATATATGACTATTTTTATTTTTCTTTAGAATATTTATCAATTTGTTACTTTACCAACTATGATAATTTAATGATAAATATAAACAACCATACAAACATACAATCCATAGTGCACATATATTTAATGTGGAAACCAAAATGGGAGAAAACGAAAAAAATTTTCTTTATAAAATCATTTAGGCACCAACCTAATGTTACAATATTTGTAGGAAACAATATGTTATTATAATGTTTGTAGGCACCAACCTGCAGGAGATACCAATCCCCTTTCTCGAGCACCAACCCAAAAATAATGTTTGTAGGCACAAACCTGCAGGAGACACCAATCCACTAAGCTAAGCACCAACTCAAAAACAATGTTTGTAGGAGACACCAATCCCCTTGGATGAGCACCGACTCAACAACAATGTTTGCATGCAACAATCTACAGGAGACACCAATCCCCTTGGCTGAGCAACAACTCATCAACAATGTTTGTAGGCACCAACCAGCAGGAGACACCAATCCCCTCAAGCTACCAATAATATCAAATTGACTCTTTTCTTCAATTCTTCACTTGTACAAATCAACTGTTCTGTCTCTGTTGTCACAATAATCTCCACCAGCTCACATTCTGCATGAATTCAGAAATTCCTTAGACCTTGCACCTCCTAGCCACCCTTAGACATTCAAATTCTTCTCTCTTACATTTTTTACCATTTGAAAACATCCAAGCCTCAGAGCCTCTCTTCCACTCTTGGTTCTGCAATCTTAGAATTTCTCTCTTACTCAAAATGATCAAGGCATTGTTATTTATACGTGATACCATACACTAAAATTTGTCCACATATGCCATAAATCATGCTAAATGGGTCAACTCCAACTTCCAATCTTCCTCAAAATTGGGCTATCAAAACACCTCCACGAAAATCGGTCTTAATATTATTCTACTGCACAAGATCTGTTCATGGGCCCTTATCACTTAGCCATTGTCGTATGTGATCCTTGAACAGATCATGGTCATCGATCTATTCTCCACCCAAAAAAATACATAACATAACTTCGACGCTCAAGAGCCATCTGATCCAATTCCTCGATTTGATCTTAACCATTGATATAGTTCCTTAGATATCAGGGCCATTGGGCCTTCATCTATCCAATTTCATTCTTCTGGTATCTTATATACTGGTACTCACATGATCTAATCTTCTTATGACACATGGTCTAGTTACAATGCAACATGACCTCAATGCTCAACCACTGCCCTATCCATCTCGGATTCAATCTTAACCATTGATCTGGTTCTCTACATCACTCAACACAACCCCATTGCACAAACACCATCCGATCATATTAAGAATAAATATTAATCGTTGATCTTGTTCCTAGGATGGGCCCCTGGGCCTTTAACATTCACGCCTTCAACCATTTATCTGATATTCGATATATCGATGTGACGTGGCTAATAACATGGTCTCCACATGGGATCCATATGCATGTCCTCACTGATGTGTAATTGTACAAGGTATGACACATGGAATTTTATGTGGCTGTTAACATCACCTCCACGTGGATTCGACTTGGCACCTGATCTGGCCCATTGTGTATTGGTCCCCCAGGTATCGCCCCCCTGGGGCTTTAACACTATGCTTTCACTTTCTCTTGATCTCCCGATATGAGATATGTTGATATTGTGGACCCCACTACTAAGGCTTTGAGGCACCGATATCTCGATCCCCCAAGCCCCCGACCGCCTAGAACTTTAACATTTCAATATTTCTCTTTGGTCATCCAATACACAATATATTAACCAGGCCACTGTGCTGACGTGGTTCTTACATGGCCACTGGCTCTTACGTGGTATCTATGTGGATTTGTATATTTTCTTGGCTTCTTATGTGGTGGATGACATGGCCACCACGTGGCTCGAGGATGGATACTAATGTGGCATCGGAGCTAGAACACCGGGTATTGGGCCCCTGAGACCCTGGGACTTTGGCAATATACACATGCTTCAATCTTCTTGGATCTAATACTTCGATATCAAATCATCAGGGCACCGGGGCATCGACCCTCTGGTCCCTCAAAAGTTTTCCCACTACGTTAACATTTCTATCTCCTGGTATTCAATATGTTGGGCCCCATGGTCAAAAGGTAACTCTTCGCATGGGGTTATGTATCTCACCATTCACATTCAAACTATGTGCTTTCACTTTTTCATTATAAACCTTTCGAAGTCAATTTCCCTAATGCATTTGGGATATATCAATTTTGTTGCTCGAGCATTAAATGCGTGCTTGAGCTTCCTCTACACTCTTAGATTTCAGATCTCGTTGTCTAAATCTAATCTCCTATGGCTCCCTCAAACGAGGTCATCTCATACAACTTCCAATTGCCTCTTCTCTTCAAACTCGTACAACCTTTTAGCGCATTCTCGAGCTTGAGCTTTCTCTGCATCCTCAGTCTTCTACAAACCATGATTTCTCTACAACCAAAATATTCCATGGGGTTCTCTTGTTCTTTAAAGTATGATATCTCTACCACAAAGATATTCACTTCCTCGATCTCATTCCTCTATTTGCACGGTCCTTCTCGTCTCATCCTCCTCATACCTTTTTTGGCCTGGTTATACAATTCAGGTGCTTCCTCGATATGCTCTTTGGTTTTATCATCCTCCCCTTGTAAAATCTCGTTCCTTGATTTCTTGTTTATCTGTGTAAACAAACAGAGCCCTTGCATCTCATAGAGATATTTACAATCGTCCCTCCTTAAATCACACAAGGTAAAAATGTAGAAATTCATCAACACAACACATAGAGGAATTCATAGTCTTTGACATCAATGACAACATCGTACAAAAATCCACCTCCTTCTGTCTTTGACATCAATGAAAACATTGTTTCCAACAAGAAGGTAGTTATATTTAGTTGAATGTGAGAGATTATTTCCAATTAGTTTAACACCTGGGTTATTGCGTGGTTAAGACATTATGTTTACAAGTTGTTAGTGTGATAATATAGTGTGTCTATATTGAGACAAACATTTTGTATTTATATCTATATAATTATATTATTGCACCAAGTTAAGTGCATTTTACAACTCAATATTGAAGAGATTGTAACATTTGATCCCATAAGTTAGCGTATAATGTTATCTAAAACTAATATGATATACAAAACTAAGAATATACTAACAAAACATTTAATGTACGCTAAACAAATATCCCATATGCCTGCATGCACGCGCGCGTGCGCACACACACACAAACATGGACTATTATGGTAATGGATGAGGTGGAGCTCTATGGCTAGGATTCATGTAGGTGGAACCATGAGGCACTAATATTGAGCCATCAACCTTTGGTAGCGAAACGCGTGTTTGGAAGATGTAGTTCAAGCAACATGTTTAAGGTATCTCTCGCCGTGTACTTAGAATGGAAGAAGAACTAATCGATTACTTGACTGACCCATTGGAGGGAGATTGCATTTGGGAAAACCCTCCTTAATGGCATGCCACATAATGGTAGAGTGAAGGTCTTCTCTCTCCCTCCCCGTGGAAAGTACAGGGTCATGTCACTGAGTCCGCTGACAACTCTCAACTTGTTTCTTCTAGTGGTGTTAACACAAATACCTTGACTAGAAAACATGATCTGGTAAGATCTATTTCAAACCCATCTCTAGCCATGTATGATTCTTTTGTCGTTACTCATAATGCGAGAAGGTTTTACCCCCTGCATCATTCTCCTAAGCTCTTAGTAAAACCCTTCTCCTACGAATTTGGTCTTGAATCCCCTCAATCCTCCTGCTACTCAAATTTTCCATCACCTCAAGGTTTCATTGATCAATTTCTTACTGTATATTTGATGAGTGGTGGAGCCTAAAACCCTACCCCTTCCCACTCTGTAGATAACCCCAGGTCGGACTCCAAAGCAGACTTGATGGTGAAAGGAAGTATCAACAAAAAACGTGTGAAGAGGAAGGAAAAAGAGATTAACCCAGTGATAGGAAATGGTGTTAAGACAAATGAGACAACCCTCATGGAGAAAACAACTTTGGTTGGTCATTTTTCTAGCAAAATAATGTCTGGTGGTTCTCTATGGAAATGGATGAATGAAAATTTTGTTCCCCAATTCAGATATGAGCCCAGGAGTCTCACTTTGGTGGAGGGATGGATGGGTTGGGTAATGCAAGCAAGTGTATATGTATGTTTAATATTGAAATTGAAATGGAACTAGGGAGCCCAATCGTTGTTTCTTAAAAAATGGTCAATTGATTTTGACCCGAGCTTAGAAAGGCTAGAACATAACCAAAATTTGGGTTCGATTGTTAGGGTTCCCACTCATTCTTTGGTTCGTGGAATTTTTCAAGGAAATTGGCTATGAAATAGGTTTTTCTATGAAGCTGATAAATCTTATGAGTTGACCAACTACATGGGGATGGATAGGATCCTTGTCAGTTTGAAAATAGTAGGGGGATTACAAGAATCCATTTCAATTCAGCATGGAGATTCAACCTTTAAAAAAAGTGTGGATTATGAAGGGATCCCTTTCCAGTGCGGACATTGCCACTCTTACGATCACCTTCTAAGGGATTGCATAAGGGCCACAAAACATAATTTTTGTAGGAAAAAAGGAGGATTATGCCACCTAGGTTAGCCCCAAAACCATAGCTTCGATGCACAATGCATGTTCACATACCTTGGAACTTATTTTAATCCCAAAAGGCATGGATTATTTATAATAAATATAGGAAAACCTATATTTTTCCTTGACTCTTGCCTCCAGTTCCTCACAGGGTATGTCTTCCTCTCCCCTCTCCTATACTTCCTTTCCAGTATTATGGTCCTATTCACTTTGACTCTCTTTTGTATCTCCCCTGCAATCCCCATCCCAATTCCTTGGTTGATTCTCTTTCAGGCTTCTCTGACAACTCCCCTCCCTCCTCTTCCCATTTGATTCCCCTCCCCCCCGTCGTATTTCCCTACTTCCTCTCCCCACAATCACTAATTTTCACTCCTCCTCTGTCCCCTTCTTCATCCCCCCTCCTCCCCTACCCTCTGTTTTCCCCCTCCCTCCCTTGAAATATAATATTAGGTCTAAGACTAAACACAAAAATCAATCTCCTATGGGTATTGTTGGAGGATTGGGAGCCTATGAAGCCAAGGATCCAAATCCCTCCCAAAGAGGTAGGAAATATTACCTCTCTCTAGCGTAAAAACAAGCTAACACTAAGATTCACACTGGAAGAAACATTCTTTATTTGGGGCCCTTGGAGCATCTGCCCTAGGGACCTCCTCCCCATGATTCTTCTATCCTTTAATTACAGAGCACTAGCCAATGTCTCCCAAAAATTGGCCATCAAGAGGTTGGTGGATATACATAAACCATGCATTTTTCTCATTCAGGAAATAATGATGGATGGAGAACGAGCTATCGAAACACTCTCTCATGTTCTTCCTGGTTGATATTTCTCTACATTTTATGTGCAAGGCCACTCTGGTGGTCTCCTCATGGGGTGGAAAAAAAAATCCATCCTTCTTAAAAACTCTTGGGCGATCCATTTGGGCCTGGGAACAATTTTGTTCTTATTAGATTTGAATCTCCTCTTCCATTACATAAATATTTATGGGTCATTTATGGACAAAGAAATTTTTTGGGACAAAACCCTCAAAATCTCTCTGGTATTCGTTGAAGAGTTCATTATAGGAGGAGATATTAACTTTTCATTGGGTGCTAGCAAAGTTTGGGGTCCCACAACTCGCATTGAACCTCATTCGGATTTTTTTATCCAGAGACTCGAGGAGGCAAGGCTAATCTATCTTGAGCCCACAAAACTCACCCCGACTTAGAGAAATATGATATTAGGAGAGGCTCTCATATCCAAACATCTCAAAATATTCCTCTTGTCAGAGTCTCTAGTGGATATGGACTTTAGGATGAAACAATGGGTAGCAGCGGGGGGGGTGGGGGGATTAAGATCATAATCCAATTCTTTTGGAATTGGACCCCCAGATTAAAAACCCCCAAGCCCTTTCAAGCTTAACTAACCCTAGTTTGAGGACCCCTCTTTCAAATATTCTCTCAAGGAGTGTTGGTCACCTTTCAATAGCTCTCATCCAGAGTCCCCCCCCTCTCCATTTTCTTTCCAACATGAAGAAAGTAAAGAAATTTTCCCAGGAGTGGGGAAAATAGAAGTGAGCTCAAGACAACACCTCACAAATCAAAATAGAGGAGAAACCAAGGATTTTGGAAGAGTTTGAGGGTAATCATACTCTCACTGAATCTCAAAAGGAATAACTCAAATCTTTTGAGCAATATAAAAATAAAATTCTTCTTGAAAAAGAGAAAGAATGGAGATTAAAATTCATGCTTTATGGATTCAAGCGAGAGATGAAAACACCTAATTTCTTCCAAAACTTTTTCTGATCATGGGAAATCTATTAATACCATCTGGGAAATTGATATTCAACATGGAAATCAACTTATGAATTTTGAGGATATTTCATCGGTGGGGGTTCAACACTTGCATAGGCTCTTCAAAGAAGAATCCAAAACTCCCATTGAGGCAGTCTTCAAGGTTGCAAATATTTTCCCTGGTTTCATTGACCAAGAAGGAAATGGGAAAATTATGAAAGAAATATCAAATGATGAACACATCAAGGCTCTTCATATTTTCCAAAGGGACAAGAGCCCTGACCTAGATGGTCTACTAGTGGAATTTTACTTAGAATGTTTTGATTTTCTTGGAAGTGATCTTCTCAAGGTTATGGAATACTCAAGATCCATGGGAAAAATGCTAACTCTCTTCAACTCCACTTTTATAGCATTAATCCCTAAATCTGAAAACCCCTGATCTTTCGATCAGTTTAGGCCCATATCACTATGTAACAACATTTACAAGATCATCTCCAAGATTATTTCCTTGCACCTCAAGTCCTTCCTTTCTGATATAATCTCTCAGGAACAATTCATTTTACTTCAGGGTTGTCAAATCCATGAAGAAATTGGGTTGTCCCAAGAGGGGCTTCACTCCATCCATCTAGAAAAATAAAAAGCTATTATTATAAAGGTGGACCTATCCAAGGATTTCAACATATTCAATTGTCTTTTCATTAGGCTCATTTTGATTCAAATGGGGTTCTTCCACTCTTTTATCACTTGGGTCCTAAACTGCATTTCAACCACCTCATTTGCAGTATTAATTAATGGCTCAACCTCCCCTTTTTTCAAATCAGAGAGAGGTATATGACAAGGTTTCCCACTCTCCTCCCTTTTGTTCCTCTTGGTTGCAGAAGCTATAAGCTGCTTCATTCACTCCACCTCAGATGTAGGTGCTTTGAAAGGTATCTCTATTGCGACATGTATCTATATAACTCACCTCCTTTTTGTGGACGAAATTTTTATATTTTGTGAAGGAAACCTCATACATCTGCAAACCTTTAAAGAGATCCTAAATCTATTATGTTCAACCAAAGGGATGAAAATAAACAATGAAAAATCTTCCTTGCATGTTTGGGGATTTTTAGAGCTAGAAAGGACTATAATATTTTAGATTCTTGACACTCAGATCTTAGATGTAGAGGATGGAATGAAGTACCTAGGATTCTATCTCAAGGCTTGTGTTCTACTTCAAAAAGGATTGGCTATGGCTAATAACAAAAATTGAAAATAGAATCAACTCTTGGTGCAACCAATGTCCCTCTTGAGTGGGATGGCTTGTCTTGGAAAAATCAGTCCCTGAGGTGATTCTTGTATCTTGGGTCACCTTAGAATGGGTTTCGAAGGGTATCCTTTCGAAAATTAAACATTTATCATATCAGTTTCTCTAGTCTAGTCTTGTAGAAAACAAATCTCTAGTATTTGCCTCATAGAAGAAAATAACCAATCCTAAAAATATGGGAGGTTGGGGTTTAAAGAATCTTTATTTTTTTGCAAAAGTGATGGCATAAAAAACGTTTGGTCCCTCATCCATGGTAAAAACTTATGGTCTCAAGACATCAAGGCCAAATACTTTTCCTAGGAATCCATTATTGAATGGATCAGGAAACCAATCAAATCCTCTCTTAATGGATCAATAGTCTGGAAGGAAATCCTTGTTCCCTTTCCTAGAATTTGAAAATGGCTAATCTGGGAAGTAGGAAGAGGAAGTCAAGTTCTAATTGGAAAATATCATTGGATTGGATGTTGAAATAACCATATTATTTTTCTCCATCTGATTCAATTTCTAAATGACCAAGGGTTCTTCTATCTAAATCAAATTTGGAGAGATGGACCTACCCTACGTCAAGGTCATTGGTTTTCTGGGAGGGAACTCAACCTAAACAAGGACTTGATTCCAATCTTGTCAAATTTCACTTCATCTCTCCAAGTGGCTTTCATAAGAATCAAAGATTAGGAGGATGAAATATTTGGTCTTTGAGCCCTTAGGGAAGTTATAGACCAAACCTTGGATATCAAGCTACAACTCAAGATGGTCGAGCAGATTCCCCACCATGGTGGGGATAAAAGATTTGAAAAATCAAATGCTTCCCCAAGGCCATGCTATTCATTTGGTTTCTCAATCACAACAAATCCCCCACCTAGGATTGTCTTCAAAGAATAAATTTCATAGCATCGGTTTGATGTAGGTTATGTAAAAATAATGAAGAAACTAAACATCATCTTATCCTTCACTGCCCCTTCACTGGATATGTTTGGTAAGAAATCAACTGAAGTTAAAGCCTTCAATTTTGACGGGGAGGTCCTTCAATTGAAGCTTCCCTAAACTCCTGGCTCTCTAATCCCAACTCTACGAACTTCCATAGCCTCCCTATAATTGTAACATGGGGAATATGGCTTGCCAGGAATTGGGATATGTTCAATAACTCCTGCCCCTCCCCTATTTTTTGTACCATGCAATGTCTAGATATGTTTCTTTGGTTTTATAGTAGCTATGTTCACATTTAGTCCCCCTACCAAGATCCTCGACCGATTCTCAAAGATTCCCTTGGGCCTTTTTGATGGGGCTACTCAAGGTGACCCGTCTATCAACGGGGTAGGGGGAATCATTCACAATATGAAGAATTCCAGGTTTCCTTTTTAGCTAGGATTGGGTCCGCTACTAACAATCTTAGTGAACTAATGGCTCTAAAACTCACTTTGCACCTTGCCAAAGAAATGGGAATTACAAGTCTGTACATTTATGGAGACTCTCTTCTCAATATAAATTGGATGAATGGAACCTATTCAATGATTAACTACTCTCTTCAACTGATTTTGTAGGAAATTCAACACTCTGCTTATTTTTCCTCTCACCTCTCTTTTAATCATGTCTATAAGGAGAAAAACAAAGAAGTAGACCATCTCTCCAAACTTGGTCTAGACATGGACAGGGGATCTTGGAAAATATTGGAAACCTCTTTAGCTGCGAACCCATATTCGTCTCCTCTTTGATATGTGGTTCTTCAAACAACTTGGTCCTTTCTTGGATAGATTATTTTGTAAAAATTTATGTGACAACTCTATGTTAACTTGAATCTAAAGCCTTAATGGATATGAATAGTTTTGAAGCCTCATTCTCTCATAATTATCAATATTGATGTACTTGAAACAAAACGTTTTGGGTTCGTAGTGGGGAGTGAATAATCTTTTTTATTATTATTTTCAGTCATATCCCATTTTGTCTAAAGGGATATGGGGCTATAAGCCACAAGAATTCTACATGCATATACAATTGTAATTTTATTCTCTTAATAAAATTACTTTCTTTTTTATTTCGATGGAATACACATCCTAGGAAACCCTCCTGGTACTTTCCCTCATTTTGAGGATGGTACGGGAGGTAAATCGACCAATTTCATTTTTGGAAACCTAACCCGGTGGGGATGGCGAGTGAGGCCCAACATCCACAGAGAAAACCAACCCAGGGACTTGACCTCATGACCTCCTTCTTTTAATTCACAACACTCAACCACTTGAGATAACCGACTAGGCTCTACTTACACACACATTAAATGATATAGACTATTAGAAGAAGAGAATTGTGAAACAATTTTGTTTAATAATGACTATCTTTTAAAATTATGTTTAACATCACTCATCACTATTTTTTATCAACCCATTCTATTAACAATGAGTTTCATGATATATATAAACTTAGATCCATATTAACTCGACATCCCTTAAGCATAACGAGATTTACATCTTAATTATTTTTCGGATCCTTCTAAATGCTTAATAAATCTAGACTTGAGATAGATATATGTTAGTTAAATAAATCACCCAACACAACTTTAAATTTTTTGTTTGGAAAATTAATCTACTTTCTCATTTATTAATAGATATCAAATCCCATACAAGTTTGTTTCTCTTACGAGATGGATCTATGATTGTTGGAACATTTCTTCATTGTTAATGTGTCATGGGATAGAGGATTAGTGTAGAGAGTGTAGATTGTACATTTGAATGATTGGTACAATGTGTCAGCTATGGTTACAATTTGTTCTGTGTTAATTTGTGATTTCCCCATCATTTCTTGAGATCCACCTTGGTGGGTGAGAGGCGTCACTCGTATTCATTGAATGTTGTTCATTCTCATGTGGGATGTGATGGTGTATTTAATTACCCACTATTTTACAACAGGAGTAACTAAACAAATTGTACATTAAATGGTCAACCCAATGTCCAAATGCTTGCAAGATTCCATGCACTATATGTGCAGGCTCCAAGTTCTTTACTTTCACTGATTTGTTTATCATGATCCTAATGAATTGGAAATTCAATCTTGTAGAATCAAACATGCTTCAATTGAAACACACTTGCATAAATCAAAATCTACAAAGGTTAGATACTTCAAAATTGAAACTCAACCACAAGCATGACAATGATTTATTTACTTTAATGCCTAATCATGTCCGTTAGAAGCCTTCTATCACAAGAGAATATCCTTGCATGATTTGAGAACTTTTTCTTTCCACAAATTAAAGTCCACAATGTTGACAAACTGTGATAAAGATTAATTTATTGATAATTGTAACGAAAGTTGCTAAAGCTTTGGACTTAAAATGAACATGGGTAAAAACATAATTGAGAAAAATAGTCTAAAAATAGAATTGATAAATAATCTAAAGTACCCATCACTCTGTTCCCTTAGAGTCAGATATGCTCATAGAACAAGGCACTAGGTTTAAACTACAATAACCTAAATGTAATCAAGTCATAGACCATATAGAAAACTATCAAATTGTTTTTAGATTTAAAATAAATTCCCTCTCAATTTGTATACACTATCCCATGATGTATTAGAGAGTTTCCTCTAAGAATCCCCCTTTCATCTAAGAGACTCCTCCCCTTTTATGTATAGAACTATCTAAAAATACCAGATATCTAAATGTGAACCATATTGAAAATCAAATTATTCTCAAGTGGTTGCAACAGTCTTATTAATTCATACATAACTCATAACCCAAAATACAAAAATGATTTCGAGTATATTCTTACATTTATTCTTCTTTAAAGTGCTTATAAAACTATTGGTGATGGTTGCAACGACTCATAAAAGATAATAAACCACGTGTTTCCATGATTTGCTAGATCTGTAACCATCTACGTGGGTTGTAACAACTCACCCCCAAATTCATCGAAGACAAGTGTATCGTTGTGACCAATTCGGGAGGGGAAATCAATGCATGGTTATGTGGCAATTTTCCCCATCCATGGAAAATCGAGGAACATGTATTTGTAGAAAATCGGATATGCACATGGGGGCCTATAGTAATCTTCCACCAAACAATCAAAATCACAAATTTCATCTTTTGTTAGCTTCCCCCAAGTGGTTGTAGCATTGAATTAATAATTCCTTGATTGACTACTTTATTGGTGGACTTCAAGACAATATCTAACTACTGGAATAACAACTAAAGTTATCCCAAAATATATTAACTAGTCACATCCAACCTATACCACGTGGATTTTCAACACATGCATCTGTATCTTGTGGATCTATAACATGTAGATCCGTAGAATGCTAATCTATAACATGTGGATATGTATCATGCAAATCTATAACATGCATATCTATAACAAAAAATCACATGAAAATAAACAACTTCTCTTAATGTTATAAAAAAATAAAATGAAATATTAGGGAATGCAATGGGTAAACACTTTAATCTTAAATCCGACCTTTGAGCATTAAAAATGATTAATACAAGGTTATTGGTAAGCAAAATGGGTTTATAAATAAAGGAAGGAGGGTGGAAAAGATGTCAAAATCCCGACTCAACATCTCCCCCAAATTGAAGATATTATGTGTCCTCATGCAACCATGTACCTCTATATCTAACCTCCAAAGTCAGGTCAGATGAACCAGGCTATAAGGACTCATACTGAATGTTGATTCAATTATAAGATGGTTTTCGAATGCATTTTAGCCAAGTCTATTTTCAATACTTTTCACAAAGACTACTTTCTTCTTGTCGATCTTAAAAAGGGACATGTAGTTATATTTTAAGATATTACCCAAGCAAAATTTACCTTGCTAATCCTGCACGAGATATACATAATGGTGGAGAAAAATGTACTATAGAATGGACTTTGTAGTTTTCCTTCCATTGTTGTCTTTAGTATTATATTTACTTATTTCATTCACTAAAGGATAACTGATAAAGTGAGAAAACCATAGATATGACACTTTATGAAAGTAGGAACCTTCTCTTATTTTCTTTGGAGAAATAACAATGGGTGCTTCATTCTTTGGACCTCCCTGAATTCCAAAAATGTTTTTACACATGTTTCAATATGCTTATCCCATCAAAACTAGAAATGGAAACATCCTCAAACAAATAAGTTCTCCCTTCAAAAGGAACTCCAACCACTTTAAAAGAGCTATATGTGTTCTGAAGTGAATAAGGGGAAATGTCTCTAACATGTTAGACTTCATATTCTCTCTATGTGTCCTTATCTTTATATTGTGTTTCTTCTTTAATTAAATGTAGTCAATATCCTTTTCTATAAAATTCATTTTTCACAGACAAAATTAGTGAGTTGTTGGATTCATTGAAGAGCAAAACAAGATAGTTAGATCAATAATTGTAGAGTTTGAAAGATGGTGAGGAAATACCCAATGAGGTAATGGTGATTGGAATTTGAACAAAATATTTTTGATATGGTAATATCTACCATTATGAAAAGGGAATGATGGATTAATTTAAATAAGGTGGCAAAGAGTTTGACATGATAGGTTAGGAAAGTGGCAACATGTGATTTTCAAGTTCTCATGTGATGAGGGTGTTGATGGTCTAGTCATGATGGGTAAATCCATGGTCAATGTCCCCTCCCAATTGAATACTTTTTCCATACTGAAAAAAACACTAGTAAGAAAGTAGGACAGAAGAAAAAGCCAGAGTAGGCCTAGTTGAATTTCCAAATGAAAACCTATAACATTCAATGAATCTGAAAAACAATTAAAAAGAAGAAGCATACCTACACCTAACTAAGAAGTTCATGAATGGAAAGAACACCATGGTGATGCAGACCCCCTACCTCAGCAGGGTCCACTAACCTCTCGGTCTCTAGATCACTCTTTTCCCTGAGCCGAAATGGCTCTCCGGCTCCTGCTGGAACCCTTTGAACAAATCCACAGGTCCCTTCGTCCTCTGGCACAGGCCTTGATAAAACCTGTGCGCTCACCCCCTTTTCGGCGCTCTTCTCTATTCTGAACCAACACACCTTTCGCGTTTCGGGGTTTTGGGACTCCTGCATGCGAGCTCTCCCAGGCTCCTTGTCCCTCCAACTCCTGGTCGTTGAAACACCAAAAAGGGATTAATGACTCTGGGTCCTCCCTTAGCCTCCGTCCATGTGACCACCACTCCGTGACCACATGCTTAACGTCAAAGCGCTACCGGCTTTTCGCAATTCGGGGAATCACGATGCAAGAATTCCTCTTGTTCTTTGTCTTTCGAAATGTCGAAACCCGAAATAGGGCCTAACTCCACAGCTCCTCCCTTAAGTCACTTTTCATATGACCGGTCCTGTGACCTGGTGCTATTCCTCCGAATGCTTTCGGGTTTTCACAATTTGCCATTTTGCGATTCCGACTGCAACGATTCTAGGTCCTTCGATCTCCCGGACCCTGAAATGTTGAAATATCCCCCTTGAGAGATCAATGGTCTAGATTCCTCTTGAATCGACGATCACGATCCAACTAGATCGACGACCCACAACCTTTCGGGATTTTTCCTGAACCTTGACCACTCGCCACGTGTCCTCCTTGATGAACGTTGTCGATTGTTTCGCAATTTCGTGATTCGGGACTTCTTGTCTCACGACTCCTTCTCCTCGAACTCCCGGTGTCCAAATCCTCAATGGGCTTGGATCTTTGACACTTGTCCTCCAAAATGGATGGTCCTGATGCTTTCGGGACTTGACGAGTCCTCTTCCTTCTATTGTTACGAGGTTTAAACCTCGCACACCTTCTTCCAGATCCGAAGGCTATCGGCTCTTGGTGCTAGATCTGACGATTCAAATCTATCCTCCTTGCGCGCTCTCCTCTTGCTGCCTGGACGTAGATTCAACGATCCAGATCTTTCTTCCCAGTGTTGATCCAACGACAGTTGT
This sequence comes from Picea engelmannii, assembly GCA_009831015.1. Lineage (NCBI taxonomy): Eukaryota > Viridiplantae > Streptophyta > Pinopsida > Pinales > Pinaceae > Picea > Picea engelmannii. The sequence continues at coordinate 26,734 of WSFP011341529.1, forward strand.
GCTCTTCCTCATGAGCTTTCTTGGCTTTTTGACTTAGAATATTTTCTAAGTCTCGAAGGTCTCGACCTTCGACTCTTCCTCTTTGCGAGCCCGGTTCCTTTGGGTCTCGTCTGTGTTATAGAAACGTTGTCCCTTATGAGCTTCGTCTTCTCGGAGATTTACTCCTGCACACACTTTGCATTCGAGGATCTCAAATAACTCAAATTCGAGAAGTTTTCTTGAAAAGAAAACTCCTTACACCCACCTGGCGTTCTCCTTCTCAACGCACACCTTGCAGAACCTACAGAGTATTCAGCAATCCTGTGAGTGTCTTCTCCTCGACACTTCTCTTTTCTCAGAACTAGAAATAGAGATCCCTAATGCACTCTATGCACTCGCTCGATGCCCTATTGGCAGAGCTCTATAGAACCTTCAGTAGTTTTGCCTTCCCTGAACTCGAGACAGAGTTCCTTCCTATGCACTCCTTGCACCTCTGTTGATGAAGGTTCAACGCTATCCCTCTTGATATTTCTTGAGGTTGTCTCACCTCTGTCAATGCACACCTTGCGGACTATGTGCACTCCTTGCACTCGGAAACTCCAAGACGACACGAAATTGAAACTTATGAAATACTTCACCAGTTATGCATTTAAACATGAAATGCATAAAAACATGTAAACATCAAACACACAGTATGTAGGAAAAACTGCTTTTCTATTAATATGTATGTCTATACAAATGTTTACAAAGACTGGACTGTAACAAGTCTCAGCTCTCTCTCGAGACCTCTCTGCTCTGGTCTCTCCTCCTAACTCTCTACTCTAATTTCTTAATTACAAAATGAGGGCTCCCATGAGCTTATCCTCAACCACCGTCTCTGAGCTATCGCTATCACAAAGAGGCTCCTACGGCTACATTACATAAATGGATGCCCAGTCCTGACTACGTCCTGGGCTTGCTGCAGGCAACCATTAAAGGAAACCTCAACCACTACCTGTACAAAGGCGTGGTCTGGCATTAAAATCCTTACAACATTTATTGAAATTTCGAATTTCAAAATTGAGAGGGTTGTGCCTCTCCCTTTCTCCATTAAATGCGTGCTGGATGTGCTAGTTGGCTGGCACGCTACTGACATGGAGAGATGCTCCTGCATCATACTCCTCAGCTGGAAAAATCATGGTCTCCTGATCATGAGCTCCTCTTCTCCAGTTTTGAAATCCACCTGGATCCCAAACTTTCCCTTGGAGTTGTCCATCTGCTCCTCTGCTTCACTATTGTTGATGTTGCTTCTCTTGCAGGCTCCCTTCTACTTAGCTTCTCATTGTTGGAAGTCTCTGCTGTTGAACTCGACATCAGCCTTATGATTTATTCAATTACCTCATCCATCTTCTCCAGTGGCTGGCTCTCCTTATGCAGTCTCCTCAGCTGCACTTCTTCCTGGCAAATGGGTCGATCAACTAGATCTCCCATGACATCTTTTTCCTTTGTGTCCTCAACTTGCCATCCTGCTGCAAAATTGAGCTTTCCAGTCTTATTTTCTTGACTGCCCTGTTGTTCAGTCACCTTCTCTAACAGATTAGCTTCTACCATTTCCCCATGTGCTGGTTGAATTCCAGCTTCCTCTAGCCACTCCTCAGACTGGAATTCTCCTTCATCTTCTGATGCACGCCTCGGCAATGCAGTTATCATCTGTTCATCTCCCTGGCTGAAAATTCTGAGCGATTCCTCGAAATGCTCCTCTGTTAACATCTGCATGATTGTCTCCTCATGGAAGCCATATACTGGCTATAGATTGTTCAACCAATCCTCCAGCATCTCTAACTCCATTTCCCATGGAGTGAGCATCTTATTTGCATGCTCCTCTTCTGTTGGGGAAAAAATTAGTGTCTACTCCTCCTCTCTCTCTATGACAGTCACTGTTGGTTTTCCTTCTTCTGTTGTTGCTTTTGCAACACATACTCTAGCCTCAACTGGGCTGCTTGGTAGGAATACTTCAATTCCCCCAATGATCAGAATGTATTTCTGACCTTCCTTCATCAGCACTCCTTGCTAATCCGAACTCTCCTCTGAGTTCATGAGACTTTCACATAGCCTCATCTTTTCCCCCTTGCCCACTTGGCATCTTAGGAATTTTCTACTGCCCACCTGGCAGTGTATGAGACCGATTTGTCCCGTCTCATTTCCCACCTGGAAACTCAAAAGTTCACTTCTGCCCACCTGGTATTTTATGAGATCAATTGATCCCATCTCCATCAACACTCTTTCCTGACCCGAACTCATCCCTGAGTTCATGAGACTTTCAGACAGTCTCATCTGCTCTCCCTTGCCCACTTGGCAATATGGGATTTCTGCCCTGCCCACCTGGCAGTTTACGATATCTTCAGCTAATCTCATACCATTGCCCTCCTGGCAATATGAATTTCCACTGTTGTTCTCTCGACAATCTATGAGATCCTCCAATGATCTCATTTCATTGCCCACCTGGCAATTGGAAAATTCATCTCTGCCCTCTTGGCAGTTTATGAGACCTGAAACTGATCTCTCTTCCTCATCACTGAGGGTTTCTCCAACTTCTGGCTCACAGATGCAAACCAACTCTGTGTCACTGAGGCTTTCAACATACCTCAGCCATATTTTCAACAACCTTTGTTGTCTTTTGGCCAACAACTCCTTGACTGGCCACTTCACCTTCTTTTTCATGCGCCATTCATACACCCATCGTGTTCTTGCACTCTGTTGCATTCGAAATGCAAGCTCCTCCATCCTCGCTCTTATCTCGGCGAGTTCTTTATCCATCTCAACCTTGCTCTTCATCTGTTGGTGGTCCTCTCTTTGACCATGCTTATGGTCTTCAGTAGCCATCTTCTTCCCTTTGAATCTTCTTCTTTTGTTACTCTACAACTGAGAGAATTTCCAGTATCTCCTACAGTCCACCCGACTGTCTATTTGTTGATGTGTCCTGCAACAATATTTTCAATCCTCTTCATCTGAAATATACAGACGAAGTCCAGGCTCTGATACCACTTGATGTAGACCCCCTACCTCAACAGGGTCCACTAACCTCCCGATCTCTGGATCGCTCTTTTCCCTGAGCCGAAATGGCTCTCTGGATCCTATTGGAACCCTTTGAATGAATCCACAGGTCCCTTCGTCCTCTGACACAGGCCTTGAGAAAGCATGTGCACTCACCCCCTTTTTGACGCTCTTCTCTGTTCTGAACCAACACACCTTTCGCGTTTCAGGGTTTCGGGACTCTTGCATGCGATCTCTCCCAGGCTCCTTGTCCATCCAAATCCCAGTCGTTGAAACACCGAAAAGGGATTAACGAATCTAGGTCCTCCCTTAGCCTCCGTCCATGTGACCACCACTCTATGACCATGTGTTTAACGTCAAAGCGCTACTGGCCTTTCGCAATTCGTGGAATCGCGATGCAAGCATTCCTCCTATTCTTTGTCTTTCGAAATGTTGAAACCTGAAATAGGGCCTAACTCCACAGCTCCTCCCTTAAGTCTCTTTTCATATGACCGATCCTGTGACCTGGTGCTATTCCTTCGAATGCTTTCAGATTTTCGCGATTTCGGCTACAATGATTCTAGGTCCTTCGATCTCCTGGACCCCAAAATGCCAAAATCTCCCCCTTGACGAACATTGTCGGTCGTTTCGCAATTTCGTGAGCCGGGACTTCTTGTCTCACGACTCCTTCTCCTCGAACTCCCGGTGTCCAAATCCCCATTGGGCTTGGATATTTGACACCTGTCCTCCAAAATGGATGGTCCTGATGCTTTCGGGACTTGACGAGTCCTCTTCCTTCTGCTATTACGAGGTTTAAACCTCGCACACCTTCTTCTAGATCTGAAGGCTATCGGCTCTTGGTGCTATATCTGACGGTTCAGATCTTTCCTCCTTGCCCGCTCTCCTCCTGTTGCCTGGACGTAGATTCAACGGTCCATATCTTTCTTCCCAGTGCTGATCCAATGATAGTTGTGCTCTTCCTCCTGAGCTTTCTTGTCTTTTTGACTTAGAAGATTTTCTAAGTCTTGAAGGTCTTGACCTTCGACTCTTCCTCTTGCGAGCCCGATTCCTCTGGGTTTCATTTGTGTTATAGAAACGCTGTCCCTTCTGAGCTTCATCCTCTCGGAGATTTACTCCTGCACACACTTTGCGTTTAAGGATCTCGAATAACTCAGATTCGAGAAGTTTTCTTGAAAAGAAAACTCCTTACGCCCACCTGGCGTTCTCCTTCTCGATGCACACCTTGCAGAACCTACAGAGTATTCAACAACCCTGTGAGTGTCTTCTCCTCGACACTTCTCTTGTATCAGAACTCGAAATAGAGTTCCCTAGTGCACTCTATGCACTCACTCGATGCCCTCTTGGCAGAGCTCTACAGAATCTCCAGTAGTTTTGTCTTCCCTGAACTTGAGACATAGTTCCTTCCTATGCACTCCTTGCACCTCTGTTGATGAAGGTTCAACGCTATCCCTCTTGAGATTTCCTGAGGTTGTCTCACCTCTGTCAACGCACACCTTGCGGACTATGTGCACTCCTTGCACTCGAAAACTCCAAGATGGGATGAAATTGAAACTTATGAAATACTTCACCAATTATGCATTTAAACATGAAATGCATAAAAACGTGTAAACATCAAACACACAGTATGCAGGAAAAACTGCTTTTCTATTAATCTGTATGTCTATACAAATGTTTACAAAGACTGGATTGTAACAAGTCTCAGCTCTCTCTCGAGACCTCTCTGCTCTGGTCTCTCCTCCTAACTCTCTACTATAATTTCTTAATTACAAAATGAGGGCTCCCATGAGATTATCCTCAACCACCGTCTATGAGCTATCGCTATCACAAAGTGGCTCCTACGGCTACATTACATAAATGGATGCCCAGTCCTGACTACGTCATGGGCTTGCTGTAGGAAACCATTAAAGGAAATCTCAACCACTACATGTACAAAGGCGTGGTCTGGCATTAAAAGCCTTACAACATTTATTGAAATTTCGAATTTCAAAATTGAGAGGGCTGCGCCTCTCCCTTTCTCCATTAAATGCATACTAGATGTGCTAGCTGGTTGGCACGCTGCTGACATGGAGCGATGCTCCTGCATCACATGGAATATAAATCACGTTGATGGATCCATAGCCAAATAAATGTTCCTGAAGTAAGAAGTACACTAGCACAAATTGGCTAATATAAACTACTATTTTTGAGTCAGCGACTAATGGTAGCAAATTTGCAGTCTCTTTTCCCCGGACTAAATTTTAGTTATATATCAATTAGTCATTAATTGGTTGAATTGAATAAATTAATGACTAAGTGAGATATGACTAAAAGTTAGTTAGGGGAAAAGAGACTGCAAATTTGATACCATTAGTCACTGACTAAAAAATAATATTTTATACCCAAATTTTAGTTTTTTTTTGGTCACAAATTAGCCAATTTGTACTAGTTCTTGCACTATGAGCTATGTTCCTAATGGCCCAAAGCCTGCTCCTACTTGTGCACCTTCGTGACCTACGTCTATAGGTTCATCAACAGGAAAACCTTAGCACCAGGCTAGCAGACTATTTCAAGAGCATTGTGTAACCTCTCCACTAGCCCACCTCACCATGTAGACAAAGCCTTCCCGAGGCTCTTGCAATATCAGAGGGGCCTATACCCCACGAGGCTACTAATGGGTATGACATTTTGCAACCCATGGAGGATGAACTGCCAATAATTGGATGGGGCCCAACATCGAATAATGATGGCCAACACTTGCACCACACCCCACCCTAGGAACATTAGGGTTAATGTTTAACGTTGTTGTTTTCTGATGTTATGGTTTTTTTATTGCGGAGGGTGAGCACTTTGATACTCTATGGGTGTTTTGGCATAATCCAACCTGTCTTTTGACCCTAACACTTGGGTGTTTTGGCTATCACCAACCCATACTTATGATGCATTTTCCTCTGCTCATGGATGTTGCTTAGGTGGACCACTCCTTTTTATTGATTTTTTTGTAAATATTGATCTCATTAATAGTCAAAGGAAACCTTTTTTTCTAAAAAGAGTCTCAATCAATGCCCCATTTTTTTCATGATTGTGAATACGATATATCTCTGTATGTAGAAATTAAAATAATTTGACAATTTTTTGTATGGTAATTATTGATAAATTTTTAAGTACTCTTGTGTATGTATCAAAAACACTAAACAATTTATTGTCCCGCAATCTGATAATTTTAGTTTCTTAATCCGAACTATATTCCCATTTTGTACCAAGTTTCTTGTTTCTGGTAACACAAAGTTCAAGAAGTATCCTTAAGTAATATACATTTGTGGGAAGTGATATAAATTTTGGTAAGAAGAAAATGGTATCTTTCAATTTCAAGGAGCAAGAGGTTTGATATTGAGTGGGATTCCCAAATCCCACCCCTGTAACGTTTTTCATAAGCAGATCCCACCCCCTGTAAATTTGTAGTTTGAAAACTTGTATTAGCAACCCCCAAAAAATAAGATCATTAGACAAATAGTCAGTTTGATTACAATGCCAATAGTCCATCAGTTAAAACATAATTACTTACTACATTAATGTCAACTACATTATCAGGTTCTCTGTATTCAACCATGTCAATAATCTATTCTTTGTCATCAACTCTAAAGTAGGAATAAATGGGATGTATATGCCTCATTTCTCGTCTTTCCAATGCATCAATTGAAGGTACATTATTCTCCTCAATCCTATTGTTTGGAAACAAACAACTATGCAATTTAGGAATTGTGCTTGTTTCTATAGTTTGTGGGAAATTGTCTTTGATGTATCATGAAAATTATGTATGAAATGTTACTAATAATAAATAATAATAATCTAATTTAAAATCACAACCTAGACAAATGACAAATTGACATATAATACCCCCTTGTTTGCGGGACAAGGGACCCCCTATGTGCAACTATTTGACTATTTACTCTACGAAGGTGTAAATACCCTACCCCACTCTTGATTCAACTTGTGACCTCCAAGGAGGAAACACATGTTCATAACCATATTTAGGCCCACTCGGGATGTACTCCACTACTCCATGTCTTTTATTCATCCCTAAATTTTACATTATTCAAACCTTATTTTAAGATATTATAATGCAATGAATACCTTTGGGTGCACCATGAGAGGCTAACCACCCATCATCTTCAAGAAAAAAATTTCCTCTTATAGTCTCATATTTCTCTTCTAAAGCACTTGCTCGACGAAAAAATGGAACTGGATACACAAATGGACAAGATTCATCACTAGTGAATTCCTATAAGTATGTTAATCAATAATTTAAACCAATGCACATGTTAAGCTTAACTATGACACATATTAACATAATGTATTTATAAATGGTCATAATAACTTGAATATGATCACCATTTTTAGTTATTAAGTATTTCTTGTTAGGCGGTAAGTATGATTTCCTCTTGCTTGATTCACCTGATTCTTTGAAAAACAAATAAATATGCACATCATAGCTACCCTATATAAAGAGAAACTTAAGAAGATACACTTAAGAAATGGCTAAAAAGGGATCAGGGTTTTAAAAGCAACTTCCCAGGAAATCCAAGACAAAATAACTAAAAGAATCACATGTTAAACCAAGCAAAATCACTAAAAAAATGAGATGCATAAAGGCAACACAAAACTTCATAAAAACTAGTAAATTCTTAAGAAGGAACAAAAGAGTCTTGGAAATTGAATATTAGGTTGGTAATCCACATGACACAAGCTACAAATTATGTCAAAGAAAATACAACTATAATTACTGAATATGCATCAATGCAAGGTTGCAAGATTTTTTGCAACAATTTTTTTTTGACATCAAAAGGCATATACCCTAAAATATAGATACACATAATTTGAATATTTAAACTAGTTATCCTAGACCATATGAACATAAAAGATAAGGTTGCATGATCTAAAAATAAACAAGTATTACTCTACCACAATGACAATTTTAATGTTTTTCACAAACTTGAATTTGAGGATTTTTCGAGACATAGACATGTTCCAATATTCATCTAAGCTTGCCTTATATGAATATGCAAGAACATACTTGTTACTACTATTCAACACAAATAATGCAAGAACATACTTGTTACCAATAATTCTAAATGAGGTTCAAAGACATACTTGTAAGTACTTTTGTGCATGATTTTTCAAGTACTAGACGCTGCAACATGTGTTCAAATACCATAAACACTTATTGCATGATGAGCTTATCATATACTCGCAATCCTAAAATCAGGTTTAAAAAATCTTCCGCCTGTTCACAGAAAGCGGACCTCCAAAGTTGAATGCATCACAACAAAAGTGAATGTTGAAGACAAGCAACATGATGTGAAAGAAAAAATGCAAAGGAGAAGAAGACATCTCAAAAAGGAAGAAGAAGGAATAGAAAAGCAGAAGCAAGAAAAGTACCACATAACAAATTGGAAAAAGGGGAGTGCAAAATTCATCTCACTCTTTGAAAATGAAGTCCACCCTCTTTGTATGTAAAGGACATGAAATAGTATTTTAAAGCCCATAAATAAAAACAATTTAATTTCTGAATTAATCATAAAAGACTTTGTAAATTGCCAATTCCTCAAAAGAATTGTCACATTGTGTAGTGGGTAATGCGCTTGTAGGACAAGTGGGTTATGCGCTTATAGGACCTGTGTTTTGCAAATGTGTGTGTATTCAAGGAGGCACAATAGTGTAAATGGGTTTTGAATGTTTCTTTTTGTGGCGTTTAAAAACACACATAAAAAATTCAAGGGTACAAAAATCGAAGAATATTTCACATGTTGAATTAGACTAGGTGTTGAGGCGAGAGTCATGGGGGTTGCAAATTTTTTGAAATTGTAACAAAGCTAAGTCAAGTTGCAAGGAATTACCAATTTTGTACTAGTGCAAGTGTGGCATATCGTCAAGGAAACAACATACAGAGTGGTAAAGCTCCTTATCAACACCAATTTTGTCTACTAGTAAATCCTTGTCAGCATGAGCAGATACTGCACTTAAAAAGGAAAATTGGGGCTCCATACTCTCTCATGTATCACATCAACTACTTGAATTTCATCAAAGAGTGTTATTTCCTTGGTTTCATAACCATTATGAGAAAACCCATAGATTATGGTAGTCCAAGATACTACATTTCTTTTAGACATTTTTTCAAACAAATGGCATGCATTATTTAAGTCCCACATTTGACATATATATCTATAAAAGTATTCTCCACAAAAAAATTCAACTCAAAGAGATTCCTAATCATGTAGCCATAAATTGACTTACCTTGTTCTAGGGATCTTGATTGGGCACACGCCAGAATCACTAACACCATTTTAACAACATCAGGTTCACATCCCTGAGCTGCATTTGGTGAAAATGTTTCAATGCCTCATCAACAAATCCATTCTTTGTAAAAATAGGAATAATAGATGTCCAAGTGATGACATTTATCTTGAGAATTTGTAAACACATCACTTGCATCCTTCAAGCGACCAAATTTTCCATAAAAATTTACAAGAGTAGTGCCCACATAAATATGGAATTCAAATCTGACTGTCCTTTTGTGATAATGGATCTCCTTTCCCTCTTCCATATATGATAAGCCAACACATGCCTTTAGTGCAAATGCAAAGGTGAAATTATCTAGAAGCATACCATTCCTTTGCATTTCATAATATAGTTGAAGGGTTTCATCACGGTTCCCAGCCTTGGCATACGCTCTAAGCATCACATTCCACAACACAACATCTTGTTCATGTATTTTTTCAAACACTTTCTATGCATTCTCGATGTTGTGAAACATGGTGTACATGATCACGAGCTTGGCACCCAAAATATGGTTATGTTCTAACCCGCTTATGATCACATGGGTATGGAGAATTTCAAGTGATTTAATGTGGCTACACTTTTGTAGAAGAGATGTGTAGAAGTTGGTGTCGAGTAGGTTCATGAAATTCCATTCCGATTTGTAAGCAACAATGGAGGAAGACTGAGAGATGAGTTCTGCATTAGGATTGGGATCAGTAAATGATAGTGTAAAAGTATATGCAAATTTTGAATTTGTACAAATATTGGTGGAAATATCTGTGAAATAAAGAATCCAATTTCATGATTACCATGCATTTTCCATTCAAATAAAAGTTTGAAGGAGACATAAAGGAATAAAGGGATGTGATGTTTTTAATCCTTAAATTTAAAAATTAACCATTTTTACAATAAAAAAATTTGAAATTGAAATCTAAAATTTAAGGCATTTATCAATCAAATGATTGAATATATGTATAAATAGAAATTGTCAATTGGGTTTAGCCTAGGTGGTTGGGATGAATGATTGTTATCTTTCCCACCTAGGTTCAAGTCC
>WSFP011341530.1:0-37093 GCA_009831015.1 Picea engelmannii
TATCCCCACAGGCCTGTGGGCATAGTTTCCATGTGGGAAGAGTTGTAGTATGGAAACTTTGACCATAGGCCTATGCGTAGGGTTACCACATCTTTGACCCACAAGCATCTACAACTCTGCCCACAGGCCCATGGGTAGAGTTTCCATGTAGATAACTTAGATAAATAAATTTGGAGCTATATAGTAGTATGGACGTGCATTTCCATTAGGTCACTTTCTATTGTTTTCGTCTCTCTATTTACAAGGTAGACTTTGCCTCTTTTACAGAACCCAACTTGAGGAACTTTGTGATTTTAATGAAATAACCTTGCACTGCTTCCACCCAAAATAGATTTAGATGTGGGAATTCATCTAGGGTATCCATAGTTTCCACATCTCTACTCACAGGCATGCGGTTAGAGTTTCCATGTCTATGCCCACATGCCTGTAGGTAGAGTTACCGCATTTGTGGGTAGAGTTGTAGCATGTACAACTCTGCCCACTAGCCTATGGAAAGAGTTGTCACATTTGTGCCCACGTGATTTTGGGAAGAGTTTCCATGTGGGCATAGTTGTAGCATGACAACTCTACCCACAGACCTATGGGAAGAGTTTCCACATGTCTTCCCACATGCATGTGCTTCTATATAGCTCCAAATTTAGTTATCTAAGTTCTCTACATGACAACTTTTCCCACAGGCCTGTGGGTAGAGTTGTAGCATGACATGCATTTCCATTAGGTCACTTTCTACTGTTTTGGTCTCTCCATTTACAAGGTAGACTTTGCCTCTTTTGCAGAACAACCACTTTTATGTTTGAAATTGAAAATCTAAATATGTAGACAGGTGTAAAATTATCTAAGGCACCCTCAAAAACTTGAATCACTCAAATTGCAGGTGTGTAAAGACCTGGGCGTACATTTTAGTGAATCATGGCATGCATTTCTTCACAAATGCAAAAATTACAGTTTAAAATCAAAAAAAGTATTTTGCTCAATCAGGTATTCCATTTTAGTCTTTCTAGAGTCTCGTACACGTTGATATGTCTGTTTATTTATTTCATTATTATTCAATCATATAACCTTATATTATCTGATGATTTTTGTAGGTCTTCACAATGGAAATGCAACTAACAACTAGCCTATGTGTGATGTGTCTATACAAGTTCTTGCCTCATCGAGCAAATGGACGCACGTATTTAGTACTCATTTTGACATTTTAGTTAGTGTCTTTGCACAGTTTCAAAAGACTCATGTATATTTCAACCCTTTACCAAATTCTAGGCACAAATCACCCTAGTATGCATTCTTTAGGGTTTACAACAAAGCCACAATTTTGTAACTTGTAACTTGTGAATTACCAAAACTATAAATGAGTGCATTTCCATTAGAGCACTTTCTATTGTTTTGGTCTCTCCATTTACAAGGTAGAATTTGCCTTGTTTACACAACAACCACTTTTATGTTTGCAAATGAAAATCTAAATATGTAGACATATGTAAAATTATCTAAGACACCCTCAAAAACTTGAATCACTAAAATTGCAGGCGTGTGAAGACTTGGGCATGCATTTTAGTGAAGCCTGGTGTGCATTTCTACACAAATGCAAAATTTATAATTTAAAAGAAAAGAACATATTTTCTCAATCATGTATTCCATTTTAGTCTTTCTAGAGTCTTGTACATGTTGATATGTCTGTTTATTTATTTAATTATTATTCAGTCATATAACCTTGTATTCTCTGATGATTTTTGTAGGTCTTTACAATGGAAATGCAACTAACAACTAGCCTATGTGTGATGTGGTTGTACAAGCTCCTGCTTCATCGAGCTCATGGACATAGGTAGTTATTACTCATTTTTCCATTTTAGTTAGTGTCTCTTCATAGTTGCCAAAGATTCATGTATATTTCAACCCTTTAGTAAATTTTGGGCACAAATCACCCTAGTAAGCATTCTTTAGGGTTTACAACAAATCCAAAGTCCTGTAACTTGTAACTTGTAAATTAACAACTCAATACATGCATTTTTCTTCCTAGGGAGTGCATTTCTCATCATGCCCCATTTTCTTGCATTTTTATGCATTTTCCCCTTTATGCATTTTTTTTGTATTTACAAGGCAAATTTTAGCCTTTATTCACAACATAGAGTTTTTGGTTTCAAAATACACAACTAAAGTATGAATAGATGTAAAATGATAAAATCCGAACTCCACAATTTGAACCACTCAATTTGGAGGTCATATGAGTCTTAGGTGTGCATTTTATAGTAAGACAGTTTTACCTTGCATTTTACAAAAAGTTTGAAATCTTGGTTCAAGGTAGAAGTCCTTAGTCATTTTAAAATGCTCTGTGTGTGTGTGTGTGTAATGTTATTAACTTCAACCCAAAATTTAGATAACTAAATTTGGAGCTATATAGAATCACAAGTGTGCATTTCCCTTAGGTCACTTTCTATTGTTTTGGTCTCTAAATTTACAATGTAGAGTTTTCTCCTTTTACATAGCAGGCAGTTTTATGTTTGCAAATGAAAATCTAAATATGTATACTAGTGTAAAATTATCTAAGACACCCTCAGAAACTTGTACCACTCAAATTTCAGGGGTTTTAAGACTTGGGCGTGTATTTCTATACAAGGGAACACATTGCAATTTAAAAGAAAAACATGTATTTCTTAAGTGTGTCTGTGCATTTTTAGTTGTGGAAGCTCTAACAAGATTGAATTAGGGTTTTATGCAATAATATAAACTTTAATCCTAATTTTCTATATCATCATATATTGATAACATTGTCATCTACGTCTGACTCAACCTTCCCCCTATGTCCAATGCGATATAGTTTTTATTTTATTTTATTATATGTATGTCGGACCTCTGATGCATGTCCATTCATTCCTGATAGGACATGTAACTCTCATGCATCACCACTCCAACGAATGTTGTGGCCCATTGTGTCGTGCATCTAAGGAATTCCTCACACCATGTCATTGGATTATGCATTGTAGAGCATCGCCAGGCTGACCCAAAAGTCACAATTTTGATGGCTTAGGTGTTGGATTTCCGACAGTACTAACGAGTGCCTATGTCGTAGCAAGGATGGTTGTCGATGGTTAAAATAAAACATGTTACCTAGTGGCGATTTCTTGGAAAATTCCACATGGAATACATAGGTGTTGCAATACCGACAATTCAATGATAGTTGGAAGTACGTTGATTATTTGTGACGAACATCTATTTCGTAAAATATCTCCACCATATACCATGTGGCAATTTTGTACGTCAAATATTCAACATAAATTGGTGCCATCGAGAGTGCAACACAAGGGGTTTGACTAATAGATGGAAATTGGATTTGTCGGAAGCTAGACGAGAGTCCATTGGATGGGCATTGAAACAACATCGAAAAATGAGCCAAATGTATTAGTGAAGATGATGATTTACTGCCTTGGCTTGATTTCCATTAAGAGAAACAACCCCATCTCTGCATGAAATCATTTTCTTGGTCATGCCTTTTACAAAATTTGGTCCACTGGTTATGTGACTTGAGCTTTCATTTTGTGCTAGAAGTGCAGTTTGCACCAACATGGATGTATTTTCTTGTTGTTGTTGTTTCTTCTTCCAAAATTTTGTAGTATCTTTCTTTTTTTTGGTGATGAAATTTGGTTCTTTTTTTTGTGCATACCAAGCTAGTTCATATTCTTCCTTATTTTCTTTTTCTTGTTTTCTCTTCCATACCTTTTTGTATCTTTGTCTAGAAAATTTTGTCATGCTGCTTCTACAATCTCATGTTGTGTCCATAGTTATTGCATTTGTAATATTCAACTTTGTAATGTAGGGGAGTAAATGAATTGTAGTTTCTATCATTAGGACCATGACAACCTCTAGTCTTGATATCTATGCAATCCTTGTAAGAGATTTTACTCCCATTTCTCATATAATTGTTTCTTCCATAAGTTTTGTAATCTAATACTTTGTGACCAAAACTTTTGCAAGAAAAATAATAACCAAGATTTTTTTTTGATACCTGGTTGTGAAGGATCTTCTTGATGGAGAAACTCTTCTAAAATCATCCTTGTCTTTCTTGAGTGATGTTGGCATAGGGGCAGACCCAATGTTCAATGCTTCAACAACATACCAACAAAACCCTAACTACCAGCCCTTTCGGCAACACCTGTGAAGCAGCTGAAGTCTCACCGGAGGTAGAGGCAAGGGGGGTTGCAGGACTCAAGTGTCTACAACCTAGCTGGGACATAGATCTGTGATCACAATACTTAACAGAGAACTTAGCCAATAACATTCATTAGTATTTAACCACCTTTATTCACATCACAGATTAAAATCCTAATTGAAGAACAACACGGTAATCATCAATATCTATTCACATCTAACCATTTAGCACATAGCATAAAGATAGATCTAACCCTCATTCATATTATTAACACTAAGCTACTACAACCAATTCATCTAACCTACATAAATATTACATCACTAAGCATAAATCACATCAATAACATATCAACCACATTGCATAAAGCAACCACTACATAGGATATGCGTGGCTCACATCCAACATGGGGCTACATCCACTGACTCTTCTTCTTTTCATCTTTATTATTCTGCAATTGTCTTACATTCTCTTGCTCTTGTGCACAAAGCCACATAGCCAACTCCGCATAGGAAATGAGATCTGCGTGCACCTCGCTAGATCCTCCTTCCCCGAGTTAGGTCAAGGCACAGAGCTAACTCCTAGTAAGAACAAAGCCTTCTTACAATCACTTGCACTTAGCTTTTTAAGTCTCAATACAATCTTGCACAAAATCCAACTAGTCGTGCACTAAGTCAATCATTAACTAGTTACTTCTTACATCACCTAGATTTCTATTTATACATTACAAAAGGAGCCTAAATATGGGTAAATCCATGGGCTATCATCCCATACCAGTTACATAAACCCTAAACCTAAAAATACCATAAAAAGGGGGTGATATCCTGTGATCTCCGCTTCGCCTAGGCGCTCCATCTTCGACCAGCTTGTCGAAGTCCCAAAATTGGTCAAGGGCCGACATGCCCCCAACACTCACCTGTGACTCATCTCGAGTTACTCTGATCTGGGCAATTCTTCTTCAAAGGCCTCGAGCTTGTCTCAAGATGACTCGACCTGTTGCTTCACCAGAGTATCCTGCTCAGTGAACTCCTGAATGACATTCTCGGTGACCGGTCCTTCCAGGCGTTGTTCCACCGTGGTGAGCCATTGTTCCAGTTGTGCACCTCATCCTTCGATCTCTTCATAAAGTGTGTAGGCTTCGTCCTGCACCGACTGGATTTTCTGGGTCACTTCCATGACTCTACTCTGGATGGCATTGACCTGTTGCTCAACTGTGCACACCTCCTTTGACCTTTTCATATTCTCGAATGCTGACAATAGATTCAGCTGCGCTTGCACTGTCGATGCTTGTTGTTTCACCTCCTGAAGCTGGGCTTATAATGTTCTTAGTTATGGGTCTTCTGCAAGGTGCTAGTAGGTCTGTGCACTTCAATTACAGAGTTTCTTGCATTATAACTCCAATTCCTTGATTCTTTCGACTGCGCTCCTGGCAGTTTCTTCCCTTTGGTCTTGCACTTCCTGTAGAATGCTCAATACTACTTGCAGTTCCAGTTTTGCGACTCTTGATTGGAGTTGTCAGATGGATTCAATCAGATTACCCACCTGGCTCTCAGCTGTTTCTTCTTCCATTTGTTCTAGGCCCAACACATAGAAAATTTCTCTAGTGACTTCCTTCTTAACTCCCATCTACTGCGCGAGAAACTGTTCTTTTTCCTTCTGGATGTGTGCTCTATCCTTTGCAAACTTTGCCAGGAGGTCATCTTTCTCTTACTGCGCAATCCGACGTTTCTCTAGGGATTCCTCCTTTTCTTGTTTCAAGGCCTCTGTGGCCTGCTCTTTTTCTTCATGGACATGAAGAAGGTGAGCCTCTGTAGCATCTGCTAATTTGTGTAGTTGGGCAGGCTCATCTCCCACTTCTATACCTTCTGATGATGATGGCGCAATAGATACTGCATGGCTCAAGTAGAGAGCTTGTTGTACCCCTTTCAGCTTCACCTCAATCATGTCGTACATTGTCTCTTTCTTTGCTTCATTGAGTTGCATAATATTCTATGAAGTGTCTGCTACAATGGCGATGATGAGATCAATGTCATCCACAGTAAGCACAGTTTGTAGCTGGGTTTTACTGACTCGTGACTTCTTCCATGCTGAAGGTTTCTTTGGGGAAACCTTTCTTTTTTGGGATGTTTCGATCTCCGTAAGGGGATCTTTAGGCGGTGTCACTTCACCCTATTCCTGCTTTTCCTCTTCCCCTTCATCCCCTTCTTGGTCTACTTAGTCATCTCCTCATCCTCCAGGTGAATCTGGTGTAGTTTCCTTCAATGCGCTATTCATTTCCTGCACTTCTTCCTTCTTCTTCTTCTTCTTCTGGGTCCATCATACTCTTCTCGAGTGACTACAAGACTTCTGATGAGGTCAGGTTCAGAGAGTTCGGTCTGTTCAATTCATACAAGGAATTTTGCAGGCCATTCCTTGGTTATTTCCTCCATATCTTCCTCGGTGAGCTTGTAATAGGACTGGAGCTCTTCCTTGTGTCTGTCCCCATGCACAGTGATGTAAATGAAGTGCCTATATGCATATAACTTCGCAAGTGGCCTTAACCTATGGAGTGTATTCGACGTCATGCAAGGGAAGGATTCAATGGCCCTCTTCAACTGTAAATAATAGGTGTGGAACACCGCATTCAAATTCCATTATTTTTCCATGTCGCTCAAATACCATAGGGCAGTGAACTTCATGGCCAGTGGTTCAGATGGATCGATTTTAGAGAAGGTCGCTCCTTTCGGCATCTCCCAAGTGATGAAGGCAATGAGAATTAGAAACCAGTTGAAGTGAAACTTGTAGCCCTGATCCTATGCTTCGAGACAATCTTGCTCCAACTAGTTGACAAGGTATCTCGCCCAGTTCATTTGCATCCCTTCAATGCATTTTCCTGCAAGGTCGATGATGAACCCCGTGACCTACATTGGTCTATTCTTCCTGATGAGCTTGCCTGCTATCAACTGAAAAGTTAGGTGCACTGCGCCATTTTGGATGGAGACTACCTTGTAGCCCCGCTTCCCCTTCTTTATATCATCATAGGTGTCCTTTATTCACTGTGCCAGGGCGTGATCTACAACCTTCCCTGGGTAAAAATCTTGTGGGTCCAGTCCTTGCATGCTCAATCTGATGATCTGATGGATCAACGTTGGATCTACAGTGATGTGCCTATCCAACCACAAGTAACCTCCATGGTAGCATGACAGGAGGAGTTTAACGCATGCGTTAACCTCTTGATGTCTGTCGAAGTGTGGTATCTTAATCACATTAAGGATTGTTGATCTTGCGATGTACATGGTCCACGAATGAGGAACTATGTTTGGCTTCTTCCCCATTTTATTTGTCAAGTAATTATGTGGTATGAGCATTCCATAATTATTTCAGTCTCCTAAGTTGAAATCATTGATCTTGAGCGTCAGAATCTATCCCAACTATGATCCAACTGCGTGTATCCCCTTCGGGAGGTACGCAGTGATCAGTGTATCATCGTAGTCTCTCGGGACATTGTCATGACTAATTGTGCCAACCAAAGGTGGGATATAGTCCGGAAGGACCGACGGGATGAGCTTCACGTTCTCCAAGTCATCACGATGCTTGCTTCTTTTCTCTGTTGCAGTTCGGGAGGGCCCAGATCGATGTGCAGTCGATGGGGAGGCTTGCAATCCTCTTGTCGACAAAGCCTGTGCGCCTGCGGACATGACCTTTTCAACCATAAGGTCTATTAGGATTTCTTCCATGAACTTCTCTACTACACTGCGTTCACCAGACATACACACTCGAGATCGGATATCTTGGGTAAGAAGACAAACACTCAAGGTAGCATAATGGGTGGTGAGGTCTCAGTAAGCATTGCATGATATCAATCAGTTCTCTGTGGGCTCGGATAAGACATTTGACAGGTTAAATAGACAGTGTTGTAACATACTCCTCCAACAGACAGGAATTCCTCAATCAATACGATTCCATTCGTTATGGCATGCTCCCGATGGTACAATGGCAATCTTTCCGGCAATAACTACGTTGTTATCCATTATGGAGCGTCGTTCTAATGTCTGGGATGCCTCCAATGATCATATTGCTTCACCATGGCAAAGTGTTAGTATGTGTTGTTCTGCTATTCTGGTGAGGTTCAAGTTATGCAAGCCTTCTTGTTGTGAAGTCTTCTCTGGAACTTCCTACAATTTTTCTAACTTTGCTTTCTTTTTGCTGAGCTTTCTGGCTTTCTTTCTTGTGATCTGAGTCACTAGGTTCCTCTTTCCATTTTTATTCTTTTCTTCTCTTAGCATAGTAACTTCGCACTGTTGAGGGTCTTTCAAAGGGTTTGAGTGGAATACATCTTCTCTTATTACTTCAGGGGTACGTGCTCGTTTCTTCTGCATGCACAGTTTTTTCAAACTTTCCTTCATTTTCTCAACTTCGACATGTAAGTCTTTGGTCCTCAGTTGCTTCGACTTGACCTCTTGTTCTTCTAGTAAGTGCGTTATTCTCCTAGCCATGAAATCTCTTAGTTATTTTTTTTTCTGTTCTAGAGCTTCCTCTTCTTCTTTCCTTCTGTTCTCAATCCAGGTCCTTCCTAGAAAAAGTGCAAAGGGGGCATTGTTCTCAACAAACTTAACGACCTCAAATTATTCTTCATTCGATGCTCCATGAGAAACCATAGGTACATGGGTAAGTCTTCCACATAGGTTTATCATCTTTCCTTTAAACAATCCTAGTCCTCCCAATGAAGGAACCATAGAAGGCTTTCCCAAAATTTCCCAAGTACTTTCTGTTATAACGTTCACCTGTGTTTCCTTATCCAGAACATAGTCTATGTCGAAGTCTCCTATTCTTGTTTCTATGCACTCCTTGTCCTTTAAGATCTATGATAAGGTAATGTCTCTGTGATCATTCAGTGTTTCTTTCATCTGCAATAATATAGTCTTTGATTTTTCCTGGTGTTCTAGCATATTCTTAGGCACTTGACCTTCCTCATGGTTTTCTTGTCTCATATGCATCTTTTCAATTTTATCAATCATTCTAGGGCATTCCAAAAATTCATGGCCAACGAATTTACAAAAAATACAAATAGGGCCTCTACCAAGGCATTCCTTAGCAATATGGCTTGGTCTTCTGCAACTAAAACAAAGAGTCAATCCTCTATTTTTTTTAAACAACCCCCAACATTTCCTGTACTGTGCACTGGGATCACAATGATGAACCTGCAAAAAAATCTTTCTAGGATCCTGCATCCACTTGTTAATCCAAAAATCCTTTCTATGCATAGGAATAACATATCTTTCAATATTCTTATCAGGTCTATTCATATCAAATCTTCTTTCTTCTAGTTGTGCCCTATTTTTCAGACTAGGACAGAATCTATCAAGTATACCTAGATCCATTCTTTCGAAAAAAAAAAATTCACTTATCTTACCTTTATCAGAGCACAAAGCTTTTAAGATCTTACCTCTTTTCTTCCGATCTGATTCCCTTCTTATCATAGCGTTTCGCAATTCAAGTAGAATACTACGCACTAGAGCAACAGATCTACACACAAAGCTTTCTCTTTTCTTCAGTTCCCATCAATCATAGTTTCAGGTCTCAGAAATGGAACCATTTGTTGGCATAGGGACATACCCAGGGTTCAACTCTTCAACAATGCACCAACAAAACCCTAACTACTGGCCCTTTCAGAAACACCTGCAAAGTAAATGAATTCTCACCCAAGGTAGAGGCAGGGGGGGTTGCAGGATTCAAGTGTCTACAACCTAGCTGGGACACAGATCAGTGATCACAATACTTAACAGAGCACTTAGCCAATAACATTCATTAGTCTTTAACCACCTTTATTCACATCGCAGGTTAAAATCCTAATTGCAAAGAAACACGGTAATCATCAAGATCTATTCACATCTAACCATTCAACACATAGCATAAAGATAGATCTAACCCTCATTCATATTATTAGCACTAAGATACTACAACATATGCATATAACCTACATAAAAATAACAACACTAAGAATAAATCACATCAATAACATATCAACCACATTGCACAAAGAAACCACTACACATGATATATGTTGTTCACCCCTAGCATGGGGCTACGTCCACCAACTCTTCTTCGTTCCTTCTTTATTATTTTGCAATTGTCTTACATTCTCCTACTCCTGTGCAAAAACCCACAGAGCCAACTCTGCATAGGACAGGAGGTCTGCACTCACCTCGCTAGATCCTCCTTCCCATAGTTAGGTCAAGGTGAAAAGATAACTCCTAGTAATCATAGAGCCTTCTTACAATCACTTGCACTTAGCTCTGCAAGTCTCAATACAATCTTGCACAAAAGCCAACTAGTCGTGCACTAAGCTGATCATTAACTAGTTACTTCTTATATCGCCTAGATTTCTATTTATACATTACAAAAGGGGCCTAAACATGGGTAAACCCATGGGTCGACATCCCATACCTGTTACATAAACCCTAAACCCAAAAATCATATAAAAAGGGTGCGAGATCCCATGATTTCCGCTTCGCTTGGGCACTTTGTCTTCGACCAGCCTGTCAAAGTCCCAAAATTGGTTAAACATGACCAAGGTTCTCCAAAACTTGGTCAAGGGCCAACAAGTGAAATATTAGATTCTTGTTGGTTATAATTTCTTTCCTGGTTGTTGGAACCTTTAAGAAGATTTCCATATCTTTCAGGATTTCCCTCACTTTTCTTTTCTGGTGACTTAGGGCTTGAATCTTCTTATTGTAGTCATAAACAAGACCTTTATTGATAGATGGTGACCTTTGAAAGTTGAGGATATTATCTATAATTGTAGTACTCTTTTCAAATTTTGAGTTTGTATTCAGTTGGGTAACTGTCTCTTCTAATTATTTTCTTAGATAGGTATTTTCTGTTTCAAGTTTCTCACAATGTTGATATTTTTCTTTCAGTTGTTTTTCTATTAATTCATTTATTACTTCTACTTCTTCAATTTGAACTTAAATCATTTTTTCTTTTTCCTCAAGGCTTTGTGATAGCTTCTCCTTTAGTATAATATTCTCTCTTCAGAGCTTTGTGATTTCATTTTGATCACAAGTAAGTTATCCTTTAGGACTATCTTTCTCATCTTCGTATTTCTACAATTCATTTTTTAGCTATCTATTATTTTCTTTGATTCTATCAATTTCTTCTAAGGCAAAAATGGGTTATGCTTCAATATCCTCTTCCACTTTAATCTCGCGATTTCCTTCTTCTCTCGAATCTATGCTTCCTTTTTTTGATTTATCAGATTGTGATTTTAGGGTCGTGAAGAGAATCGCTTTTGTTTCATTGTCATTGTCATTAGAACAATTGTTGTCCTCATCGGTGTGTAAATTCTTCCCTTGTTTGCAGGGATTTTCTCTCTTCTCAATGTTATCGTTCTTGTAATTTCTGAATCTGGAATAATCATTTTCGTTGTTCTTTCTAATTTTTAAATAAGGGAATTTAGCTGCATAGTTTCCTACTTCTTCACAGTTAAAACATTTAGAAAGAGGATTACCTTTGTTTTTGCCCGATCCTTTCTTAGGATTCTTGGAAAAGTTGGCTTATTTAGCATTGTATTCACTATCTGAGCTGCCACTTATTTCATATTCTTCTATCCTTGTCCATTTTGGCATTTCTAATGCTTCTTTATTTGCATAAAGATCTTGTAGCTTTTCCCAAAGTTCTTTAGTTGATGTACACTGTCCCACTTTGACTTTCTCCAAATCTAGCATGCCACTCAAAATGACATTCATGGCCATTGTATTGTTTTCACTTGCCTCCTTTGCAACTGCATCTGTTAGTGAAGTTTTTGAGGGTGTGTTACTAGTGACAACTGGTTTCCAAAGATCATATCCTAGTGCATGCATATATGTCTTTATTTTTATGCTCGAGAATACATATTTTGTTCCATCAAACAAGGGAGGTGGCATCCAATCCATGTGTGCTAAAAAATATTCACCTCCCAATGGTTAGACTATACTAGAGGAACTCGCTCTGATACCAATTGTTGGCACACTTACTTATACTGAGAGGGGGAAGGGGGTGAATCAATATATGACTATTTTTATTTTTCTTTAGAATATTTATCAATTTGTTACTTTACCAACTATGATAATTTAATGATAAATATAAACAACCATACAAACATACAATCCATAGTGCACATATATTTAATGTGGAAACCAAAATGGGAGAAAACGAAAAAAATTTTCTTTATAAAATCATTTAGGCACCAACCTAATGTTACAATATTTGTAGGAAACAATATGTTATTATAATGTTTGTAGGCACCAACCTGCAGGAGATACCAATCCCCTTTCTCGAGCACCAACCCAAAAATAATGTTTGTAGGCACAAACCTGCAGGAGACACCAATCCACTAAGCTAAGCACCAACTCAAAAACAATGTTTGTAGGAGACACCAATCCCCTTGGATGAGCACCGACTCAACAACAATGTTTGCATGCAACAATCTACAGGAGACACCAATCCCCTTGGCTGAGCAACAACTCATCAACAATGTTTGTAGGCACCAACCAGCAGGAGACACCAATCCCCTCAAGCTACCAATAATATCAAATTGACTCTTTTCTTCAATTCTTCACTTGTACAAATCAACTGTTCTGTCTCTGTTGTCACAATAATCTCCACCAGCTCACATTCTGCATGAATTCAGAAATTCCTTAGACCTTGCACCTCCTAGCCACCCTTAGACATTCAAATTCTTCTCTCTTACATTTTTTACCATTTGAAAACATCCAAGCCTCAGAGCCTCTCTTCCACTCTTGGTTCTGCAATCTTAGAATTTCTCTCTTACTCAAAATGATCAAGGCATTGTTATTTATACGTGATACCATACACTAAAATTTGTCCACATATGCCATAAATCATGCTAAATGGGTCAACTCCAACTTCCAATCTTCCTCAAAATTGGGCTATCAAAACACCTCCACGAAAATCGGTCTTAATATTATTCTACTGCACAAGATCTGTTCATGGGCCCTTATCACTTAGCCATTGTCGTATGTGATCCTTGAACAGATCATGGTCATCGATCTATTCTCCACCCAAAAAAATACATAACATAACTTCGACGCTCAAGAGCCATCTGATCCAATTCCTCGATTTGATCTTAACCATTGATATAGTTCCTTAGATATCAGGGCCATTGGGCCTTCATCTATCCAATTTCATTCTTCTGGTATCTTAT
Source organism: Picea engelmannii (assembly GCA_009831015.1). Lineage (NCBI taxonomy): Eukaryota > Viridiplantae > Streptophyta > Pinopsida > Pinales > Pinaceae > Picea > Picea engelmannii. Next base: position 13,323 of record WSFP011341530.1, read on the forward strand.
ATACTGGTACTCACATGATCTAATCTTCTTATGACACATGGTCTAGTTACAATGCAACATGACCTCAATGCTCAACCACTGCCCTATCCATCTCGGATTCAATCTTAACCATTGATCTGGTTCTCTACATCACTCAACACAACCCCATTGCACAAACACCATCCGATCATATTAAGAATAAATATTAATCGTTGATCTTGTTCCTAGGATGGGCCCCTGGGCCTTTAACATTCACGCCTTCAACCATTTATCTGATATTCGATATATCGATGTGACGTGGCTAATAACATGGTCTCCACATGGGATCCATATGCATGTCCTCACTGATGTGTAATTGTACAAGGTATGACACATGGAATTTTATGTGGCTGTTAACATCACCTCCACGTGGATTCGACTTGGCACCTGATCTGGCCCATTGTGTATTGGTCCCCCAGGTATCGCCCCCCTGGGGCTTTAACACTATGCTTTCACTTTCTCTTGATCTCCCGATATGAGATATGTTGATATTGTGGACCCCACTACTAAGGCTTTGAGGCACCGATATCTCGATCCCCCAAGCCCCCGACCGCCTAGAACTTTAACATTTCAATATTTCTCTTTGGTCATCCAATACACAATATATTAACCAGGCCACTGTGCTGACGTGGTTCTTACATGGCCACTGGCTCTTACGTGGTATCTATGTGGATTTGTATATTTTCTTGGCTTCTTATGTGGTGGATGACATGGCCACCACGTGGCTCGAGGATGGATACTAATGTGGCATCGGAGCTAGAACACCGGGTATTGGGCCCCTGAGACCCTGGGACTTTGGCAATATACACATGCTTCAATCTTCTTGGATCTAATACTTCGATATCAAATCATCAGGGCACCGGGGCATCGACCCTCTGGTCCCTCAAAAGTTTTCCCACTACGTTAACATTTCTATCTCCTGGTATTCAATATGTTGGGCCCCATGGTCAAAAGGTAACTCTTCGCATGGGGTTATGTATCTCACCATTCACATTCAAACTATGTGCTTTCACTTTTTCATTATAAACCTTTCGAAGTCAATTTCCCTAATGCATTTGGGATATATCAATTTTGTTGCTCGAGCATTAAATGCGTGCTTGAGCTTCCTCTACACTCTTAGATTTCAGATCTCGTTGTCTAAATCTAATCTCCTATGGCTCCCTCAAACGAGGTCATCTCATACAACTTCCAATTGCCTCTTCTCTTCAAACTCGTACAACCTTTTAGCGCATTCTCGAGCTTGAGCTTTCTCTGCATCCTCAGTCTTCTACAAACCATGATTTCTCTACAACCAAAATATTCCATGGGGTTCTCTTGTTCTTTAAAGTATGATATCTCTACCACAAAGATATTCACTTCCTCGATCTCATTCCTCTATTTGCACGGTCCTTCTCGTCTCATCCTCCTCATACCTTTTTTGGCCTGGTTATACAATTCAGGTGCTTCCTCGATATGCTCTTTGGTTTTATCATCCTCCCCTTGTAAAATCTCGTTCCTTGATTTCTTGTTTATCTGTGTAAACAAACAGAGCCCTTGCATCTCATAGAGATATTTACAATCGTCCCTCCTTAAATCACACAAGGTAAAAATGTAGAAATTCATCAACACAACACATAGAGGAATTCATAGTCTTTGACATCAATGACAACATCGTACAAAAATCCACCTCCTTCTGTCTTTGACATCAATGAAAACATTGTTTCCAACAAGAAGGTAGTTATATTTAGTTGAATGTGAGAGATTATTTCCAATTAGTTTAACACCTGGGTTATTGCGTGGTTAAGACATTATGTTTACAAGTTGTTAGTGTGATAATATAGTGTGTCTATATTGAGACAAACATTTTGTATTTATATCTATATAATTATATTATTGCACCAAGTTAAGTGCATTTTACAACTCAATATTGAAGAGATTGTAACATTTGATCCCATAAGTTAGCGTATAATGTTATCTAAAACTAATATGATATACAAAACTAAGAATATACTAACAAAACATTTAATGTACGCTAAACAAATATCCCATATGCCTGCATGCACGCGCGCGTGCGCACACACACACAAACATGGACTATTATGGTAATGGATGAGGTGGAGCTCTATGGCTAGGATTCATGTAGGTGGAACCATGAGGCACTAATATTGAGCCATCAACCTTTGGTAGCGAAACGCGTGTTTGGAAGATGTAGTTCAAGCAACATGTTTAAGGTATCTCTCGCCGTGTACTTAGAATGGAAGAAGAACTAATCGATTACTTGACTGACCCATTGGAGGGAGATTGCATTTGGGAAAACCCTCCTTAATGGCATGCCACATAATGGTAGAGTGAAGGTCTTCTCTCTCCCTCCCCGTGGAAAGTACAGGGTCATGTCACTGAGTCCGCTGACAACTCTCAACTTGTTTCTTCTAGTGGTGTTAACACAAATACCTTGACTAGAAAACATGATCTGGTAAGATCTATTTCAAACCCATCTCTAGCCATGTATGATTCTTTTGTCGTTACTCATAATGCGAGAAGGTTTTACCCCCTGCATCATTCTCCTAAGCTCTTAGTAAAACCCTTCTCCTACGAATTTGGTCTTGAATCCCCTCAATCCTCCTGCTACTCAAATTTTCCATCACCTCAAGGTTTCATTGATCAATTTCTTACTGTATATTTGATGAGTGGTGGAGCCTAAAACCCTACCCCTTCCCACTCTGTAGATAACCCCAGGTCGGACTCCAAAGCAGACTTGATGGTGAAAGGAAGTATCAACAAAAAACGTGTGAAGAGGAAGGAAAAAGAGATTAACCCAGTGATAGGAAATGGTGTTAAGACAAATGAGACAACCCTCATGGAGAAAACAACTTTGGTTGGTCATTTTTCTAGCAAAATAATGTCTGGTGGTTCTCTATGGAAATGGATGAATGAAAATTTTGTTCCCCAATTCAGATATGAGCCCAGGAGTCTCACTTTGGTGGAGGGATGGATGGGTTGGGTAATGCAAGCAAGTGTATATGTATGTTTAATATTGAAATTGAAATGGAACTAGGGAGCCCAATCGTTGTTTCTTAAAAAATGGTCAATTGATTTTGACCCGAGCTTAGAAAGGCTAGAACATAACCAAAATTTGGGTTCGATTGTTAGGGTTCCCACTCATTCTTTGGTTCGTGGAATTTTTCAAGGAAATTGGCTATGAAATAGGTTTTTCTATGAAGCTGATAAATCTTATGAGTTGACCAACTACATGGGGATGGATAGGATCCTTGTCAGTTTGAAAATAGTAGGGGGATTACAAGAATCCATTTCAATTCAGCATGGAGATTCAACCTTTAAAAAAAGTGTGGATTATGAAGGGATCCCTTTCCAGTGCGGACATTGCCACTCTTACGATCACCTTCTAAGGGATTGCATAAGGGCCACAAAACATAATTTTTGTAGGAAAAAAGGAGGATTATGCCACCTAGGTTAGCCCCAAAACCATAGCTTCGATGCACAATGCATGTTCACATACCTTGGAACTTATTTTAATCCCAAAAGGCATGGATTATTTATAATAAATATAGGAAAACCTATATTTTTCCTTGACTCTTGCCTCCAGTTCCTCACAGGGTATGTCTTCCTCTCCCCTCTCCTATACTTCCTTTCCAGTATTATGGTCCTATTCACTTTGACTCTCTTTTGTATCTCCCCTGCAATCCCCATCCCAATTCCTTGGTTGATTCTCTTTCAGGCTTCTCTGACAACTCCCCTCCCTCCTCTTCCCATTTGATTCCCCTCCCCCCCGTCGTATTTCCCTACTTCCTCTCCCCACAATCACTAATTTTCACTCCTCCTCTGTCCCCTTCTTCATCCCCCCTCCTCCCCTACCCTCTGTTTTCCCCCTCCCTCCCTTGAAATATAATATTAGGTCTAAGACTAAACACAAAAATCAATCTCCTATGGGTATTGTTGGAGGATTGGGAGCCTATGAAGCCAAGGATCCAAATCCCTCCCAAAGAGGTAGGAAATATTACCTCTCTCTAGCGTAAAAACAAGCTAACACTAAGATTCACACTGGAAGAAACATTCTTTATTTGGGGCCCTTGGAGCATCTGCCCTAGGGACCTCCTCCCCATGATTCTTCTATCCTTTAATTACAGAGCACTAGCCAATGTCTCCCAAAAATTGGCCATCAAGAGGTTGGTGGATATACATAAACCATGCATTTTTCTCATTCAGGAAATAATGATGGATGGAGAACGAGCTATCGAAACACTCTCTCATGTTCTTCCTGGTTGATATTTCTCTACATTTTATGTGCAAGGCCACTCTGGTGGTCTCCTCATGGGGTGGAAAAAAAAATCCATCCTTCTTAAAAACTCTTGGGCGATCCATTTGGGCCTGGGAACAATTTTGTTCTTATTAGATTTGAATCTCCTCTTCCATTACATAAATATTTATGGGTCATTTATGGACAAAGAAATTTTTTGGGACAAAACCCTCAAAATCTCTCTGGTATTCGTTGAAGAGTTCATTATAGGAGGAGATATTAACTTTTCATTGGGTGCTAGCAAAGTTTGGGGTCCCACAACTCGCATTGAACCTCATTCGGATTTTTTTATCCAGAGACTCGAGGAGGCAAGGCTAATCTATCTTGAGCCCACAAAACTCACCCCGACTTAGAGAAATATGATATTAGGAGAGGCTCTCATATCCAAACATCTCAAAATATTCCTCTTGTCAGAGTCTCTAGTGGATATGGACTTTAGGATGAAACAATGGGTAGCAGCGGGGGGGGTGGGGGGATTAAGATCATAATCCAATTCTTTTGGAATTGGACCCCCAGATTAAAAACCCCCAAGCCCTTTCAAGCTTAACTAACCCTAGTTTGAGGACCCCTCTTTCAAATATTCTCTCAAGGAGTGTTGGTCACCTTTCAATAGCTCTCATCCAGAGTCCCCCCCCTCTCCATTTTCTTTCCAACATGAAGAAAGTAAAGAAATTTTCCCAGGAGTGGGGAAAATAGAAGTGAGCTCAAGACAACACCTCACAAATCAAAATAGAGGAGAAACCAAGGATTTTGGAAGAGTTTGAGGGTAATCATACTCTCACTGAATCTCAAAAGGAATAACTCAAATCTTTTGAGCAATATAAAAATAAAATTCTTCTTGAAAAAGAGAAAGAATGGAGATTAAAATTCATGCTTTATGGATTCAAGCGAGAGATGAAAACACCTAATTTCTTCCAAAACTTTTTCTGATCATGGGAAATCTATTAATACCATCTGGGAAATTGATATTCAACATGGAAATCAACTTATGAATTTTGAGGATATTTCATCGGTGGGGGTTCAACACTTGCATAGGCTCTTCAAAGAAGAATCCAAAACTCCCATTGAGGCAGTCTTCAAGGTTGCAAATATTTTCCCTGGTTTCATTGACCAAGAAGGAAATGGGAAAATTATGAAAGAAATATCAAATGATGAACACATCAAGGCTCTTCATATTTTCCAAAGGGACAAGAGCCCTGACCTAGATGGTCTACTAGTGGAATTTTACTTAGAATGTTTTGATTTTCTTGGAAGTGATCTTCTCAAGGTTATGGAATACTCAAGATCCATGGGAAAAATGCTAACTCTCTTCAACTCCACTTTTATAGCATTAATCCCTAAATCTGAAAACCCCTGATCTTTCGATCAGTTTAGGCCCATATCACTATGTAACAACATTTACAAGATCATCTCCAAGATTATTTCCTTGCACCTCAAGTCCTTCCTTTCTGATATAATCTCTCAGGAACAATTCATTTTACTTCAGGGTTGTCAAATCCATGAAGAAATTGGGTTGTCCCAAGAGGGGCTTCACTCCATCCATCTAGAAAAATAAAAAGCTATTATTATAAAGGTGGACCTATCCAAGGATTTCAACATATTCAATTGTCTTTTCATTAGGCTCATTTTGATTCAAATGGGGTTCTTCCACTCTTTTATCACTTGGGTCCTAAACTGCATTTCAACCACCTCATTTGCAGTATTAATTAATGGCTCAACCTCCCCTTTTTTCAAATCAGAGAGAGGTATATGACAAGGTTTCCCACTCTCCTCCCTTTTGTTCCTCTTGGTTGCAGAAGCTATAAGCTGCTTCATTCACTCCACCTCAGATGTAGGTGCTTTGAAAGGTATCTCTATTGCGACATGTATCTATATAACTCACCTCCTTTTTGTGGACGAAATTTTTATATTTTGTGAAGGAAACCTCATACATCTGCAAACCTTTAAAGAGATCCTAAATCTATTATGTTCAACCAAAGGGATGAAAATAAACAATGAAAAATCTTCCTTGCATGTTTGGGGATTTTTAGAGCTAGAAAGGACTATAATATTTTAGATTCTTGACACTCAGATCTTAGATGTAGAGGATGGAATGAAGTACCTAGGATTCTATCTCAAGGCTTGTGTTCTACTTCAAAAAGGATTGGCTATGGCTAATAACAAAAATTGAAAATAGAATCAACTCTTGGTGCAACCAATGTCCCTCTTGAGTGGGATGGCTTGTCTTGGAAAAATCAGTCCCTGAGGTGATTCTTGTATCTTGGGTCACCTTAGAATGGGTTTCGAAGGGTATCCTTTCGAAAATTAAACATTTATCATATCAGTTTCTCTAGTCTAGTCTTGTAGAAAACAAATCTCTAGTATTTGCCTCATAGAAGAAAATAACCAATCCTAAAAATATGGGAGGTTGGGGTTTAAAGAATCTTTATTTTTTTGCAAAAGTGATGGCATAAAAAACGTTTGGTCCCTCATCCATGGTAAAAACTTATGGTCTCAAGACATCAAGGCCAAATACTTTTCCTAGGAATCCATTATTGAATGGATCAGGAAACCAATCAAATCCTCTCTTAATGGATCAATAGTCTGGAAGGAAATCCTTGTTCCCTTTCCTAGAATTTGAAAATGGCTAATCTGGGAAGTAGGAAGAGGAAGTCAAGTTCTAATTGGAAAATATCATTGGATTGGATGTTGAAATAACCATATTATTTTTCTCCATCTGATTCAATTTCTAAATGACCAAGGGTTCTTCTATCTAAATCAAATTTGGAGAGATGGACCTACCCTACGTCAAGGTCATTGGTTTTCTGGGAGGGAACTCAACCTAAACAAGGACTTGATTCCAATCTTGTCAAATTTCACTTCATCTCTCCAAGTGGCTTTCATAAGAATCAAAGATTAGGAGGATGAAATATTTGGTCTTTGAGCCCTTAGGGAAGTTATAGACCAAACCTTGGATATCAAGCTACAACTCAAGATGGTCGAGCAGATTCCCCACCATGGTGGGGATAAAAGATTTGAAAAATCAAATGCTTCCCCAAGGCCATGCTATTCATTTGGTTTCTCAATCACAACAAATCCCCCACCTAGGATTGTCTTCAAAGAATAAATTTCATAGCATCGGTTTGATGTAGGTTATGTAAAAATAATGAAGAAACTAAACATCATCTTATCCTTCACTGCCCCTTCACTGGATATGTTTGGTAAGAAATCAACTGAAGTTAAAGCCTTCAATTTTGACGGGGAGGTCCTTCAATTGAAGCTTCCCTAAACTCCTGGCTCTCTAATCCCAACTCTACGAACTTCCATAGCCTCCCTATAATTGTAACATGGGGAATATGGCTTGCCAGGAATTGGGATATGTTCAATAACTCCTGCCCCTCCCCTATTTTTTGTACCATGCAATGTCTAGATATGTTTCTTTGGTTTTATAGTAGCTATGTTCACATTTAGTCCCCCTACCAAGATCCTCGACCGATTCTCAAAGATTCCCTTGGGCCTTTTTGATGGGGCTACTCAAGGTGACCCGTCTATCAACGGGGTAGGGGGAATCATTCACAATATGAAGAATTCCAGGTTTCCTTTTTAGCTAGGATTGGGTCCGCTACTAACAATCTTAGTGAACTAATGGCTCTAAAACTCACTTTGCACCTTGCCAAAGAAATGGGAATTACAAGTCTGTACATTTATGGAGACTCTCTTCTCAATATAAATTGGATGAATGGAACCTATTCAATGATTAACTACTCTCTTCAACTGATTTTGTAGGAAATTCAACACTCTGCTTATTTTTCCTCTCACCTCTCTTTTAATCATGTCTATAAGGAGAAAAACAAAGAAGTAGACCATCTCTCCAAACTTGGTCTAGACATGGACAGGGGATCTTGGAAAATATTGGAAACCTCTTTAGCTGCGAACCCATATTCGTCTCCTCTTTGATATGTGGTTCTTCAAACAACTTGGTCCTTTCTTGGATAGATTATTTTGTAAAAATTTATGTGACAACTCTATGTTAACTTGAATCTAAAGCCTTAATGGATATGAATAGTTTTGAAGCCTCATTCTCTCATAATTATCAATATTGATGTACTTGAAACAAAACGTTTTGGGTTCGTAGTGGGGAGTGAATAATCTTTTTTATTATTATTTTCAGTCATATCCCATTTTGTCTAAAGGGATATGGGGCTATAAGCCACAAGAATTCTACATGCATATACAATTGTAATTTTATTCTCTTAATAAAATTACTTTCTTTTTTATTTCGATGGAATACACATCCTAGGAAACCCTCCTGGTACTTTCCCTCATTTTGAGGATGGTACGGGAGGTAAATCGACCAATTTCATTTTTGGAAACCTAACCCGGTGGGGATGGCGAGTGAGGCCCAACATCCACAGAGAAAACCAACCCAGGGACTTGACCTCATGACCTCCTTCTTTTAATTCACAACACTCAACCACTTGAGATAACCGACTAGGCTCTACTTACACACACATTAAATGATATAGACTATTAGAAGAAGAGAATTGTGAAACAATTTTGTTTAATAATGACTATCTTTTAAAATTATGTTTAACATCACTCATCACTATTTTTTATCAACCCATTCTATTAACAATGAGTTTCATGATATATATAAACTTAGATCCATATTAACTCGACATCCCTTAAGCATAACGAGATTTACATCTTAATTATTTTTCGGATCCTTCTAAATGCTTAATAAATCTAGACTTGAGATAGATATATGTTAGTTAAATAAATCACCCAACACAACTTTAAATTTTTTGTTTGGAAAATTAATCTACTTTCTCATTTATTAATAGATATCAAATCCCATACAAGTTTGTTTCTCTTACGAGATGGATCTATGATTGTTGGAACATTTCTTCATTGTTAATGTGTCATGGGATAGAGGATTAGTGTAGAGAGTGTAGATTGTACATTTGAATGATTGGTACAATGTGTCAGCTATGGTTACAATTTGTTCTGTGTTAATTTGTGATTTCCCCATCATTTCTTGAGATCCACCTTGGTGGGTGAGAGGCGTCACTCGTATTCATTGAATGTTGTTCATTCTCATGTGGGATGTGATGGTGTATTTAATTACCCACTATTTTACAACAGGAGTAACTAAACAAATTGTACATTAAATGGTCAACCCAATGTCCAAATGCTTGCAAGATTCCATGCACTATATGTGCAGGCTCCAAGTTCTTTACTTTCACTGATTTGTTTATCATGATCCTAATGAATTGGAAATTCAATCTTGTAGAATCAAACATGCTTCAATTGAAACACACTTGCATAAATCAAAATCTACAAAGGTTAGATACTTCAAAATTGAAACTCAACCACAAGCATGACAATGATTTATTTACTTTAATGCCTAATCATGTCCGTTAGAAGCCTTCTATCACAAGAGAATATCCTTGCATGATTTGAGAACTTTTTCTTTCCACAAATTAAAGTCCACAATGTTGACAAACTGTGATAAAGATTAATTTATTGATAATTGTAACGAAAGTTGCTAAAGCTTTGGACTTAAAATGAACATGGGTAAAAACATAATTGAGAAAAATAGTCTAAAAATAGAATTGATAAATAATCTAAAGTACCCATCACTCTGTTCCCTTAGAGTCAGATATGCTCATAGAACAAGGCACTAGGTTTAAACTACAATAACCTAAATGTAATCAAGTCATAGACCATATAGAAAACTATCAAATTGTTTTTAGATTTAAAATAAATTCCCTCTCAATTTGTATACACTATCCCATGATGTATTAGAGAGTTTCCTCTAAGAATCCCCCTTTCATCTAAGAGACTCCTCCCCTTTTATGTATAGAACTATCTAAAAATACCAGATATCTAAATGTGAACCATATTGAAAATCAAATTATTCTCAAGTGGTTGCAACAGTCTTATTAATTCATACATAACTCATAACCCAAAATACAAAAATGATTTCGAGTATATTCTTACATTTATTCTTCTTTAAAGTGCTTATAAAACTATTGGTGATGGTTGCAACGACTCATAAAAGATAATAAACCACGTGTTTCCATGATTTGCTAGATCTGTAACCATCTACGTGGGTTGTAACAACTCACCCCCAAATTCATCGAAGACAAGTGTATCGTTGTGACCAATTCGGGAGGGGAAATCAATGCATGGTTATGTGGCAATTTTCCCCATCCATGGAAAATCGAGGAACATGTATTTGTAGAAAATCGGATATGCACATGGGGGCCTATAGTAATCTTCCACCAAACAATCAAAATCACAAATTTCATCTTTTGTTAGCTTCCCCCAAGTGGTTGTAGCATTGAATTAATAATTCCTTGATTGACTACTTTATTGGTGGACTTCAAGACAATATCTAACTACTGGAATAACAACTAAAGTTATCCCAAAATATATTAACTAGTCACATCCAACCTATACCACGTGGATTTTCAACACATGCATCTGTATCTTGTGGATCTATAACATGTAGATCCGTAGAATGCTAATCTATAACATGTGGATATGTATCATGCAAATCTATAACATGCATATCTATAACAAAAAATCACATGAAAATAAACAACTTCTCTTAATGTTATAAAAAAATAAAATGAAATATTAGGGAATGCAATGGGTAAACACTTTAATCTTAAATCCGACCTTTGAGCATTAAAAATGATTAATACAAGGTTATTGGTAAGCAAAATGGGTTTATAAATAAAGGAAGGAGGGTGGAAAAGATGTCAAAATCCCGACTCAACATCTCCCCCAAATTGAAGATATTATGTGTCCTCATGCAACCATGTACCTCTATATCTAACCTCCAAAGTCAGGTCAGATGAACCAGGCTATAAGGACTCATACTGAATGTTGATTCAATTATAAGATGGTTTTCGAATGCATTTTAGCCAAGTCTATTTTCAATACTTTTCACAAAGACTACTTTCTTCTTGTCGATCTTAAAAAGGGACATGTAGTTATATTTTAAGATATTACCCAAGCAAAATTTACCTTGCTAATCCTGCACGAGATATACATAATGGTGGAGAAAAATGTACTATAGAATGGACTTTGTAGTTTTCCTTCCATTGTTGTCTTTAGTATTATATTTACTTATTTCATTCACTAAAGGATAACTGATAAAGTGAGAAAACCATAGATATGACACTTTATGAAAGTAGGAACCTTCTCTTATTTTCTTTGGAGAAATAACAATGGGTGCTTCATTCTTTGGACCTCCCTGAATTCCAAAAATGTTTTTACACATGTTTCAATATGCTTATCCCATCAAAACTAGAAATGGAAACATCCTCAAACAAATAAGTTCTCCCTTCAAAAGGAACTCCAACCACTTTAAAAGAGCTATATGTGTTCTGAAGTGAATAAGGGGAAATGTCTCTAACATGTTAGACTTCATATTCTCTCTATGTGTCCTTATCTTTATATTGTGTTTCTTCTTTAATTAAATGTAGTCAATATCCTTTTCTATAAAATTCATTTTTCACAGACAAAATTAGTGAGTTGTTGGATTCATTGAAGAGCAAAACAAGATAGTTAGATCAATAATTGTAGAGTTTGAAAGATGGTGAGGAAATACCCAATGAGGTAATGGTGATTGGAATTTGAACAAAATATTTTTGATATGGTAATATCTACCATTATGAAAAGGGAATGATGGATTAATTTAAATAAGGTGGCAAAGAGTTTGACATGATAGGTTAGGAAAGTGGCAACATGTGATTTTCAAGTTCTCATGTGATGAGGGTGTTGATGGTCTAGTCATGATGGGTAAATCCATGGTCAATGTCCCCTCCCAATTGAATACTTTTTCCATACTGAAAAAAACACTAGTAAGAAAGTAGGACAGAAGAAAAAGCCAGAGTAGGCCTAGTTGAATTTCCAAATGAAAACCTATAACATTCAATGAATCTGAAAAACAATTAAAAAGAAGAAGCATACCTACACCTAACTAAGAAGTTCATGAATGGAAAGAACACCATGGTGATGCAGACCCCCTACCTCAGCAGGGTCCACTAACCTCTCGGTCTCTAGATCACTCTTTTCCCTGAGCCGAAATGGCTCTCCGGCTCCTGCTGGAACCCTTTGAACAAATCCACAGGTCCCTTCGTCCTCTGGCACAGGCCTTGATAAAACCTGTGCGCTCACCCCCTTTTCGGCGCTCTTCTCTATTCTGAACCAACACACCTTTCGCGTTTCGGGGTTTTGGGACTCCTGCATGCGAGCTCTCCCAGGCTCCTTGTCCCTCCAACTTCTGGTCGTCGAAACGCCAAAAAGGGATTAATGACTCTGGGTCCTCCCTTAGCCTCCGTCCATGTGACCACCACTCTGTGACCACGTGCTTAACGTCAAAGCGCTACCGGCTTTTCGCAATTCGGGGAATCACGATGCAAGCATTCCTCTTGTTCTTTGTCTTTCGAAATGTCGAAACCCGAAATAGGGCCTAACTCCACAGCTCCTCCCTTAAGTCACTTTTCATATGACCGGTCCTATGACCTGGTGCTATTCCTCCGAATGCTTTCGGGTTTTCACAATTTGCCATTTTGCGATTCCGACTGCAACGATTCTAGGTCCTTCGATCTCCCGGACCCCGAAATGTTGAAATCTCCCCCTTGAGAGATCAATGGTCTAGATTCCTCTTGAATCGACGATCACGATCCAACTAGATCGACGACCCACAACCTTTCAGGATTTTTCCTGAACCTTAACCACTTGCCATGTGTCCTCCTTGATGAACGTTGTCGATTGTTTCGCAATTTCGTGATTCGGGACTTCTTGTCTCACGACTCCTTCTCCTCAAATTCCCGGTGTCCAAATCCTCGATGGGCTTGGATCTTTGACACTTGTCCTCCAAAATGGATGGTCCTGATGCTTTCGGGACTTGACGAGTCCTCTTCCTTCTGTTGTTACGAGGTTTAAACCTCGCGCACCTTCTTCCAGATCCGAAGGCTATCGGCTCTTGGTGCTAGATCTGACAGTTCAAATCTATCCTCCTTGCGCGCTCTCCTCTTGCTGCCTGGACGTAGATTCAACGATCCAGATATTTCTTCCCAGTGTTGATCCAACGACAGTTGTGCTCTTCCTCCTGAGCTTTCTTGGCTTTTTGACTTAGAATATTTTCTAAGTCTCGAAGGTCTCGACCTTCGACTCTTCCTCTTTGCGAGCCTGGTTCCTTTGGGTCTCGTCTGTGTTATAGAAACGTTGTCCCTTCTAAGCTTCGTCTTCTCGGATATTTACTCCTGCACACACTTTGCGTTCGAGGATCTCGAATAACTCAAATTCGAGAAGTTTTCTTGAAAAGAAAACTCCTTACACCCACCTGGCGTTCTCCTTCTCAACGCACACCTTGCAGAACCTACAGAGTATTCAGCAACCCTGTGAGTGTCTTCTCCTCAACACTTCTCTTTTCTCAGAACTAGAAATAGAGATCCCTAATGCACTCTATGCACTCGCTCGATGCCCTATTGGCAGAGCTCTATAGAACCTTCAGTAGTTCTGCCTTCCCTGAACTCGAGACAGAGTTCCTTCCTGTGCACTCCTTGCACCTCTGTTGATGAAGGTTCAATCCTATCCCTCTTGAGATTTCTTGAGGTTGTCTCACCTCTGTCAATGCACACCTTGCGGACTATGTGCACTCCTTGCACTCGGAAACTCCAAGACGGGACGAAATTGAAACTTATGAAATACTTCACCAGTTATGCATTTAAACATGAAATGCATAAAAACATGTAAACATCAAACACACAGTATGCAGGAAAAACTGTTTTTCTATTAATATGTATGTCTATAAAAATGTTTACAAAGACTGGACTGTAACAAGTCTCAGCTCTCTCTCGAGACCTCTCTGCTCTGGTCTCTCCTCCTAACTCTCTACTCTAATTTCTTAATTACAAAATGAGGGCTCCCATGAGCTTATCCTCAACCACCGTCTCTGAGCTATCGCTATCACAAAGCGGCTCCTACGGCTACATTACATAAATGGATGCCCAGTCCTGACTACGTCCTGGGCTTGCTGCAAGCAACCATTAAAGGAAACCTCAACCACTACCTGTACAAAGGCGTGGTCTGGCATTAAAATCCTTACAACATTTATTGAAATTTCAAATTTCAAAATTGAGAGGGTTGTGCCTCTCCCTTTCTCCATTAAATGAGTGCTGGATGTGCTAGCTGGCTGGCACGCTGCTGACATGGAGAGATGCTCCTGCATCATACTCCTCAGCTGGAGAAATCATGGTCTCCTGATCATGAGCTCCTCTTCTCCAGTGTTGAAATCCACCTGGATCCCAAACTTTCCCTTGGAGTTGTCCATCTGCTCCTCTGCTTCACTATTGTTGATGTTGATTCTCTTGCAGGCTCCCTTCTGCTTAGCTTCTCGTTGTTGGAAGTCTCTGCTGCTGAACTCAACATCAGCCTTATGATTTATTCAATTAACTCATCCATCTTCTCCAGTGGCTGGCTCTCCTTATGCAGTCTCCTCAGCTGCACTTCTTCCTGGCAAATGGGTCGATCAACTAGATCTCCCATGACATCTTTTTCCTTTGTGGCCTCAACTTGCCATCCTGCTGCAAAATTGAGCTTTGCAGTCTTATTTTCTTGACTGACCTGTTGTTCAGTCACCTTCTCTAACAGATTAGCTTCTACCATTTCCCCATGTGCTAGTTGAATTCCAGCTTCCTCTAGCCACTCCTCAGACTGGAATTCTCCTTCATCTTCTGATGCACGCCTTGGCAATGCAGTTATCATCTGTTCAGCTCCCTGGCTGAAAATTCTGAGCGATTCCTCGAAATGCTCCTCTGTTAACATCCGCATGACTGTCTCCTCATGGAAGCCATATACTGGCTCTAGATTGTTCAACCAATCCTCCAGCATCTCTAACTCCATTTCCCATGGAGTGAGCATCTTATTTGCATGCTCCTCTTCTGTTGGGGAAAAAATTAGTGTCTACTCCTCCTCTCTCTCTATGACAGTCACTGTTGGTTTTCCTTCTTCTGTTGTTGCTTTTGCAACACATACTCTAGCCTCAACTGGGCTGCTTGGTAGGAATACTTCAATTCCCCCAATGATCAGAATGTATTTCTGACCTTCCTTCATCAGCACTCCTTGCTAATCCGAACTCTCCTCTGAGTTCATGAGACTTTCACATAGCCTCATCTTTTCCCCCTTGCCCACTTGGCATCTTAGGAATTTTCTACTGCCCACCTGGCAGTGTATGAGACCGATTTGTCCCGTCTCATTTCCCACCTGGAAACTCAAAAGTTCACTTCTGCCCACCTGGTATTTTATGAGATCAATTGATCCCATCTCCATCAACACTCTTTCCTGACCCGAACTCATCCCTGAGTTCATGAGACTTTCAGACAGTCTCATCTGCTCTCCCTTGCCCACTTGGCAATATGGGATTTCTGCCCTGCCCACCTGGCAGTTTACGATATCTTCAGCTAATCTCATACCATTGCCCTCCTGGCAATATGAATTTCCACTGTTGTTCTCTCGACAATCTATGAGATCCTCCAATGATCTCATTTCATTGCCCACCTGGCAATTGGAAAATTCATCTCTGCCCTCTTGGCAGTTTATGAGACCTGAAACTGATCTCTCTTCCTCATCACTGAGGGTTTCTCCAACTTCTGGCTCACAGATGCAAACCAACTCTGTGTCACTGAGGCTTTCAACATACCTCAGCCATATTTTCAACAACCTTTGTTGTCTTTTGGCCAACAACTCCTTGACTGGCCACTTCACCTTCTTTTTCATGCGCCATTCATACACCCATCGTGTTCTTGCACTCTGTTGCATTCGAAATGCAAGCTCCTCCATCCTCGCTCTTATCTCGGCGAGTTCTTTATCCATCTCAACCTTGCTCTTCATCTGTTGGTGGTCCTCTCTTTGACCATGCTTATGGTCTTCAGTAGCCATCTTCTTCCCTTTGAATCTTCTTCTTTTGTTACTCTACAACTGAGAGAATTTCCAGTATCTCCTACAGTCCACCCGACTGTCTATTTGTTGATGTGTCCTGCAACAATATTTTCAATCCTCTTCATCTGAAATATACAGACGAAGTCCAGGCTCTGATACCACTTGATGTAGACCCCCTACCTCAACAGGGTCCACTAACCTCCCGATCTCTGGATCGCTCTTTTCCCTGAGCCGAAATGGCTCTCTGGATCCTATTGGAACCCTTTGAATGAATCCACAGGTCCCTTCGTCCTCTGACACAGGCCTTGAGAAAGCATGTGCACTCACCCCCTTTTTGACGCTCTTCTCTGTTCTGAACCAACACACCTTTCGCGTTTCAGGGTTTCGGGACTCTTGCATGCGATCTCTCCCAGGCTCCTTGTCCATCCAAATCCCAGTCGTTGAAACACCGAAAAGGGATTAACGAATCTAGGTCCTCCCTTAGCCTCCGTCCATGTGACCACCACTCTATGACCATGTGTTTAACGTCAAAGCGCTACTGGCCTTTCGCAATTCGTGGAATCGCGATGCAAGCATTCCTCCTATTCTTTGTCTTTCGAAATGTTGAAACCTGAAATAGGGCCTAACTCCACAGCTCCTCCCTTAAGTCTCTTTTCATATGACCGATCCTGTGACCTGGTGCTATTCCTTCGAATGCTTTCAGATTTTCGCGATTTCGGCTACAATGATTCTAGGTCCTTCGATCTCCTGGACCCCAAAATGCCAAAATCTCCCCCTTGACGAACATTGTCGGTCGTTTCGCAATTTCGTGAGCCGGGACTTCTTGTCTCACGACTCCTTCTCCTCGAACTCCCGGTGTCCAAATCCCCATTGGGCTTGGATATTTGACACCTGTCCTCCAAAATGGATGGTCCTGATGCTTTCGGGACTTGACGAGTCCTCTTCCTTCTGCTATTACGAGGTTTAAACCTCGCACACCTTCTTCTAGATCTGAAGGCTATCGGCTCTTGGTGCTATATCTGACGGTTCAGATCTTTCCTCCTTGCCCGCTCTCCTCCTGTTGCCTGGACGTAGATTCAACGGTCCATATCTTTCTTCCCAGTGCTGATCCAATGATAGTTGTGCTCTTCCTCCTGAGCTTTCTTGTCTTTTTGACTTAGAAGATTTTCTAAGTCTTGAAGGTCTTGACCTTCGACTCTTCCTCTTGCGAGCCCGATTCCTCTGGGTTTCATTTGTGTTATAGAAACGCTGTCCCTTCTGAGCTTCATCCTCTCGGAGATTTACTCCTGCACACACTTTGCGTTTAAGGATCTCGAATAACTCAGATTCGAGAAGTTTTCTTGAAAAGAAAACTCCTTACGCCCACCTGGCGTTCTCCTTCTCGATGCACACCTTGCAGAACCTACAGAGTATTCAACAACCCTGTGAGTGTCTTCTCCTCGACACTTCTCTTGTATCAGAACTCGAAATAGAGTTCCCTAGTGCACTCTATGCACTCACTCGATGCCCTCTTGGCAGAGCTCTACAGAATCTCCAGTAGTTTTGTCTTCCCTGAACTTGAGACATAGTTCCTTCCTATGCACTCCTTGCACCTCTGTTGATGAAGGTTCAACGCTATCCCTCTTGAGATTTCCTGAGGTTGTCTCACCTCTGTCAACGCACACCTTGCGGACTATGTGCACTCCTTGCACTCGAAAACTCCAAGATGGGATGAAATTGAAACTTATGAAATACTTCACCAATTATGCATTTAAACATGAAATGCATAAAAACGTGTAAACATCAAACACACAGTATGCAGGAAAAACTGCTTTTCTATTAATCTGTATGTCTATACAAATGTTTACAAAGACTGGATTGTAACAAGTCTCAGCTCTCTCTCGAGACCTCTCTGCTCTGGTCTCTCCTCCTAACTCTCTACTATAATTTCTTAATTACAAAATGAGGGCTCCCATGAGATTATCCTCAACCACCGTCTATGAGCTATCGCTATCACAAAGTGGCTCCTACGGCTACATTACATAAATGGATGCCCAGTCCTGACTACGTCATGGGCTTGCTGTAGGAAACCATTAAAGGAAATCTCAACCACTACATGTACAAAGGCGTGGTCTGGCATTAAAAGCCTTACAACATTTATTGAAATTTCGAATTTCAAAATTGAGAGGGCTGCGCCTCTCCCTTTCTCCATTAAATGCATACTAGATGTGCTAGCTGGTTGGCACGCTGCTGACATGGAGCGATGCTCCTGCATCACATGGAATATAAATCACGTTGATGGATCCATAGCCAAATAAATGTTCCTGAAGTAAGAAGTACACTAGCACAAATTGGCTAATATAAACTACTATTTTTGAGTCAGCGACTAATGGTAGCAAATTTGCAGTCTCTTTTCCCCGGACTAAATTTTAGTTATATATCAATTAGTCATTAATTGGTTGAATTGAATAAATTAATGACTAAGTGAGATATGACTAAAAGTTAGTTAGGGGAAAAGAGACTGCAAATTTGATACCATTAGTCACTGACTAAAAAATAATATTTTATACCCAAATTTTAGTTTTTTTTTGGTCACAAATTAGCCAATTTGTACTAGTTCTTGCACTATGAGCTATGTTCCTAATGGCCCAAAGCCTGCTCCTACTTGTGCACCTTCGTGACCTACGTCTATAGGTTCATCAACAGGAAAACCTTAGCACCAGGCTAGCAGACTATTTCAAGAGCATTGTGTAACCTCTCCACTAGCCCACCTCACCATGTAGACAAAGCCTTCCCGAGGCTCTTGCAATATCAGAGGGGCCTATACCCCACGAGGCTACTAATGGGTATGACATTTTGCAACCCATGGAGGATGAACTGCCAATAATTGGATGGGGCCCAACATCGAATAATGATGGCCAACACTTGCACCACACCCCACCCTAGGAACATTAGGGTTAATGTTTAACGTTGTTGTTTTCTGATGTTATGGTTTTTTTATTGCGGAGGGTGAGCACTTTGATACTCTATGGGTGTTTTGGCATAATCCAACCTGTCTTTTGACCCTAACACTTGGGTGTTTTGGCTATCACCAACCCATACTTATGATGCATTTTCCTCTGCTCATGGATGTTGCTTAGGTGGACCACTCCTTTTTATTGATTTTTTTGTAAATATTGATCTCATTAATAGTCAAAGGAAACCTTTTTTTCTAAAAAGAGTCTCAATCAATGCCCCATTTTTTTCATGATTGTGAATACGATATATCTCTGTATGTAGAAATTAAAATAATTTGACAATTTTTTGTATGGTAATTATTGATAAATTTTTAAGTACTCTTGTGTATGTATCAAAAACACTAAACAATTTATTGTCCCGCAATCTGATAATTTTAGTTTCTTAATCCGAACTATATTCCCATTTTGTACCAAGTTTCTTGTTTCTGGTAACACAAAGTTCAAGAAGTATCCTTAAGTAATATACATTTGTGGGAAGTGATATAAATTTTGGTAAGAAGAAAATGGTATCTTTCAATTTCAAGGAGCAAGAGGTTTGATATTGAGTGGGATTCCCAAATCCCACCCCTGTAACGTTTTTCATAAGCAGATCCCACCCCCTGTAAATTTGTAGTTTGAAAACTTGTATTAGCAACCCCCAAAAAATAAGATCATTAGACAAATAGTCAGTTTGATTACAATGCCAATAGTCCATCAGTTAAAACATAATTACTTACTACATTAATGTCAACTACATTATCAGGTTCTCTGTATTCAACCATGTCAATAATCTATTCTTTGTCATCAACTCTAAAGTAGGAATAAATGGGATGTATATGCCTCATTTCTCGTCTTTCCAATGCATCAATTGAAGGTACATTATTCTCCTCAATCCTATTGTTTGGAAACAAACAACTATGCAATTTAGGAATTGTGCTTGTTTCTATAGTTTGTGGGAAATTGTCTTTGATGTATCATGAAAATTATGTATGAAATGTTACTAATAATAAATAATAATAATCTAATTTAAAATCACAACCTAGACAAATGACAAATTGACATATAATACCCCCTTGTTTGCGGGACAAGGGACCCCCTATGTGCAACTATTTGACTATTTACTCTACGAAGGTGTAAATACCCTACCCCACTCTTGATTCAACTTGTGACCTCCAAGGAGGAAACACATGTTCATAACCATATTTAGGCCCACTCGGGATGTACTCCACTACTCCATGTCTTTTATTCATCCCTAAATTTTACATTATTCAAACCTTATTTTAAGATATTATAATGCAATGAATACCTTTGGGTGCACCATGAGAGGCTAACCACCCATCATCTTCAAGAAAAAAATTTCCTCTTATAGTCTCATATTTCTCTTCTAAAGCACTTGCTCGACGAAAAAATGGAACTGGATACACAAATGGACAAGATTCATCACTAGTGAATTCCTATAAGTATGTTAATCAATAATTTAAACCAATGCACATGTTAAGCTTAACTATGACACATATTAACATAATGTATTTATAAATGGTCATAATAACTTGAATATGATCACCATTTTTAGTTATTAAGTATTTCTTGTTAGGCGGTAAGTATGATTTCCTCTTGCTTGATTCACCTGATTCTTTGAAAAACAAATAAATATGCACATCATAGCTACCCTATATAAAGAGAAACTTAAGAAGATACACTTAAGAAATGGCTAAAAAGGGATCAGGGTTTTAAAAGCAACTTCCCAGGAAATCCAAGACAAAATAACTAAAAGAATCACATGTTAAACCAAGCAAAATCACTAAAAAAATGAGATGCATAAAGGCAACACAAAACTTCATAAAAACTAGTAAATTCTTAAGAAGGAACAAAAGAGTCTTGGAAATTGAATATTAGGTTGGTAATCCACATGACACAAGCTACAAATTATGTCAAAGAAAATACAACTATAATTACTGAATATGCATCAATGCAAGGTTGCAAGATTTTTTGCAACAATTTTTTTTTGACATCAAAAGGCATATACCCTAAAATATAGATACACATAATTTGAATATTTAAACTAGTTATCCTAGACCATATGAACATAAAAGATAAGGTTGCATGATCTAAAAATAAACAAGTATTACTCTACCACAATGACAATTTTAATGTTTTTCACAAACTTGAATTTGAGGATTTTTCGAGACATAGACATGTTCCAATATTCATCTAAGCTTGCCTTATATGAATATGCAAGAACATACTTGTTACTACTATTCAACACAAATAATGCAAGAACATACTTGTTACCAATAATTCTAAATGAGGTTCAAAGACATACTTGTAAGTACTTTTGTGCATGATTTTTCAAGTACTAGACGCTGCAACATGTGTTCAAATACCATAAACACTTATTGCATGATGAGCTTATCATATACTCGCAATCCTAAAATCAGGTTTAAAAAATCTTCCGCCTGTTCACAGAAAGCGGACCTCCAAAGTTGAATGCATCACAACAAAAGTGAATGTTGAAGACAAGCAACATGATGTGAAAGAAAAAATGCAAAGGAGAAGAAGACATCTCAAAAAGGAAGAAGAAGGAATAGAAAAGCAGAAGCAAGAAAAGTACCACATAACAAATTGGAAAAAGGGGAGTGCAAAATTCATCTCACTCTTTGAAAATGAAGTCCACCCTCTTTGTATGTAAAGGACATGAAATAGTATTTTAAAGCCCATAAATAAAAACAATTTAATTTCTGAATTAATCATAAAAGACTTTGTAAATTGCCAATTCCTCAAAAGAATTGTCACATTGTGTAGTGGGTAATGCGCTTGTAGGACAAGTGGGTTATGCGCTTATAGGACCTGTGTTTTGCAAATGTGTGTGTATTCAAGGAGGCACAATAGTGTAAATGGGTTTTGAATGTTTCTTTTTGTGGCGTTTAAAAACACACATAAAAAATTCAAGGGTACAAAAATCGAAGAATATTTCACATGTTGAATTAGACTAGGTGTTGAGGCGAGAGTCATGGGGGTTGCAAATTTTTTGAAATTGTAACAAAGCTAAGTCAAGTTGCAAGGAATTACCAATTTTGTACTAGTGCAAGTGTGGCATATCGTCAAGGAAACAACATACAGAGTGGTAAAGCTCCTTATCAACACCAATTTTGTCTACTAGTAAATCCTTGTCAGCATGAGCAGATACTGCACTTAAAAAGGAAAATTGGGGCTCCATACTCTCTCATGTATCACATCAACTACTTGAATTTCATCAAAGAGTGTTATTTCCTTGGTTTCATAACCATTATGAGAAAACCCATAGATTATGGTAGTCCAAGATACTACATTTCTTTTAGACATTTTTTCAAACAAATGGCATGCATTATTTAAGTCCCACATTTGACATATATATCTATAAAAGTATTCTCCACAAAAAAATTCAACTCAAAGAGATTCCTAATCATGTAGCCATAAATTGACTTACCTTGTTCTAGGGATCTTGATTGGGCACACGCCAGAATCACTAACACCATTTTAACAACATCAGGTTCACATCCCTGAGCTGCATTTGGTGAAAATGTTTCAATGCCTCATCAACAAATCCATTCTTTGTAAAAATAGGAATAATAGATGTCCAAGTGATGACATTTATCTTGAGAATTTGTAAACACATCACTTGCATCCTTCAAGCGACCAAATTTTCCATAAAAATTTACAAGAGTAGTGCCCACATAAATATGGAATTCAAATCTGACTGTCCTTTTGTGATAATGGATCTCCTTTCCCTCTTCCATATATGATAAGCCAACACATGCCTTTAGTGCAAATGCAAAGGTGAAATTATCTAGAAGCATACCATTCCTTTGCATTTCATAATATAGTTGAAGGGTTTCATCACGGTTCCCAGCCTTGGCATACGCTCTAAGCATCACATTCCACAACACAACATCTTGTTCATGTATTTTTTCAAACACTTTCTATGCATTCTCGATGTTGTGAAACATGGTGTACATGATCACGAGCTTGGCACCCAAAATATGGTTATGTTCTAACCCGCTTATGATCACATGGGTATGGAGAATTTCAAGTGATTTAATGTGGCTACACTTTTGTAGAAGAGATGTGTAGAAGTTGGTGTCGAGTAGGTTCATGAAATTCCATTCCGATTTGTAAGCAACAATGGAGGAAGACTGAGAGATGAGTTCTGCATTAGGATTGGGATCAGTAAATGATAGTGTAAAAGTATATGCAAATTTTGAATTTGTACAAATATTGGTGGAAATATCTGTGAAATAAAGAATCCAATTTCATGATTACCATGCATTTTCCATTCAAATAAAAGTTTGAAGGAGACATAAAGGAATAAAGGGATGTGATGTTTTTAATCCTTAAATTTAAAAATTAACCATTTTTACAATAAAAAAATTTGAAATTGAAATCTAAAATTTAAGGCATTTATCAATCAAATGATTGAATATATGTATAAATAGAAATTGTCAATTGGGTTTAGCCTAGGTGGTTGGGATGAATGATTGTTATCTTTCCCACCTAGGTTCAAGTCC
>ML845030.1:0-13457 GCA_009831015.1 Picea engelmannii
GGAGGAAGGAAGGCTGGGATTACTATTTGTCTAATTAAATCATGTGATCTAGAGTTTGTTACTTTGCAACGTACATATTGAAGGTCAAGATGCAGCTATAATACATCTGTATATTGAGAGTGTAGAAGATCAAGTGACTTCTATGTCCATTTATAAGGGAGATCACCTCCAGGATACCCAATTGCAAAGCAGGTAAGCCTCCCAAAGTCACCATGTCTGGATTAAGGATATTGATATGTGAATGTTGTCGAGTGTGATAGGGCTTAGCTATATAACCATGATTTTCATAGCCCTTTATCAAATGATCATCACTCTTCATTCACCTTAATATTTTTTTTGTACGGAAAGCCCCTTTTGATTGGAGATGGTATAAACTGTTAAATTTTAATGCTTTTATTAGGTTATCAATGCATTTCCAAAACAACGGCATAAAGAGGATCACTGAAAGAAACACAATCACAAGGTACACAACATTTTATCCCTGGAAACCTACATGGGGGAGAAAACCCAGCAAAAACTTCCTCAATAATAGATTGCCAATACAATGCCAAGACTAAGACCAAACCACCAAGAATAAACTAGGACCGAGCATGCGCCTCTCTTCTCCTTCTTGCAATTGCAGCTTCCTTCAAAAGATGTGCACTAGAAGTGTGAGTGAGTGAACAAATGAGGCACCATCCTCACTTATAAATACTAGTGAGGAGGTGTTAGGGTTATGTCTCTTCACTTAGTAGGGTCGACTTCTTCCAAGAGTGGTTAAAACCACTTTATAAACCCTAGGGGCTGACTTTACAAATACCACCATATAAATATGGTTTGACCAATCCACAAAAGGGGATTTGGTCTTATACAAGACCCGACATGATCAATCCACAAAAGAGGATTTGATCTATAAGATAATAACTCAAATATAATTAGAATATTCTTCGAAGTTATAATATTTCAACACTCCCCCTTAACGAGAAGGGTATTCTACTAACATAACCCAGTACAACATCATCAGGAGAGAGAGGGAAACAACATCATCAACATCTGGAACACTGACTAGCATATCTACAAATCATCGGAAGTTTTTCTCATCATCAATAACATCGTCGTTCACAACATGGAGCTGGAGTAGCATCATCATCTGCGTCAACATTAATTAGCATAACACTAAAGCAACAATATCACCAACCCGAGGTTGGTACACCATCATCAACATCATGAGTCTGATACAACAACATCATCAACAACACGAGGCTGAAACAACATCATCAACACGAGGTTGAGACAACAACATCATCAACACGAGGCTGAGACAACATCATCAACACGACGCTGAGACAACAACATCATCATCACGAGGCTGAGACAACAACATCATCATCGCGAGGTTGAGACAACAACATCATCATCATATGGCAACAAAAAGAGGCAGGTACAAGTTTGTGGTACTCTGACAGATCGTCCTTACCGGACCTTCGGGATCTGTCCACGAATCATAAGATTCCCTAGGATATAAAATCCTAACAAGCTACCACATGGTACTCTGATAGATTGTCCTTACCAGAGCTTCGGGATCTGCCCAGGAATCAAAAGATTCCCTAGGATATAAAATCCGAACGGAGTTACCACTATTGACCACAATTGGTATATACATGCACAAGTACTCTTACAGACCGTCTTTATCAATCAACATCACTCCCCCTTTTGAGGGAGGTCCTTTCGAACAACACCAAGCTTGTCTTAGAAGTACTCAAACTTCACACGAGATAGAGGCTTGGTCAACACATCTGCAACCTGCTCATCTGTGCCAACATATTGGAGCTTTACAGCTCCCCTCTACACCATATCATGAATGTAGTGATACCAAATCTCTATGTGCTTCGACTTATCATGGAACACTGGGTTCTCCGTAATCTTTATGCAACTCTGGTTATCACATAGAATCACGATGGCTTCCATCTCCAGGTCGAACAGACCTATCAACAACTTCCGAAGCCATATGGCTTCACAACTGGCGGAACATGCTGCAATGTATTCTGCTTCTGTCGTGCTGAGAGTAATGCTGGATTGCTTGCTGCTTTGTCATGAAGTCATGGCTGACCCCAAACTGAAACAACATCCTGAAGTGCTCTTCCTATTAGAAACACTTCCTTCCCAATCCGAATCAGTATAACCATACAGTCTTAAGTCATGATCTCCAGTATAATAGAGACCATAATCCAACGTGCCCTTAAGGTATCTCATCACATGCTTGGCAGCTACGAGGTGAACACGTCTGGGCTCTACCAGAAACTGACCCAAGGTGTTCACAACAAAGCATATATCTGGCTTGGTATTTGTTAGATACATCAACAGACCAATAATCTATCTATATAGAGTAGCATCAACTAATTCTGACGAAGGATCAAGCATGAGCTTCAACTTTGTTTCCATGTGTGTGTTCATCGATTTACATTCCAACATGTCAAATCTCTTCATTATTTCAACTGCATACTTCCCTTGGTTAAGGAAGATCTTCTCTAGGCTCAGCCTATGAAAAATCCAGGTCCTATCAAGCTTGCCTACTGGGTCTGTCTTTGACCACAGACAGGCTCTAAGTATTCACTGTCTTCAGAAGTATTTGCTGCTGATTTATAACAGCCAACAGTTCAAGTTTATAACAGCCAAAAGTTCAAGAACTTATGCTGATTTGTTACGATTATGCTCTCAATTTTGGGTGCTCTAGCATGTCATTTTGGTAACCAGAAATTAGTACATGCATCTCAAAATAAACATAACACACCGAAACATCGTTACTGCTGAAAATGAAACAGATCTAAGAGACAAGCCATTATTATAGTTCTTTGCATTTTAATAGATAACAATAGCATAAGACAAGATCACTGATAAATACACAATCACAAGAGACACAACATTTATCTTGGGAAACTTTCTAGAGAAAGAAAACCCAGCGAAACTTCCTTATTATAGATAGCCAATACAATGCCAAGAGATAACTCAAACAAGTACAAAAAGTCCTCTCCCAAAGATGTGCCTCTCTCTCTCTCTCTCTCTCTCTCTCTCTCTTCTCCAACTGCAACTCCAAAACTTGTCTCTCAATGAACAAGTGAGTGTGTGTCTAAGTGAGGCGCTAGCCTCCTTATTTATACAAGACTGGCACATGTGAGAGTGTTCTTTCACTAGCAGGGCCGACTTCTTCTTCTGGGTGGTTATATCCACCTTTATTATATTCCGGGGCTGAGAGCAATGCTGGATTGCTTCCTACTCTGCCATGAGATCATGGCTGATCCCAAATTGAAACAACATCCTAAAGTGCTTTTCCTGTCAGAAACACTTCCTGTCCAATCTGCATCAGTATATCCACTCAATGTGAAATCATGATCTCCATCATAGCTGAGACCACAATCTATTGTACCCTTAAGATACCTCATCACATGTTTTGCAGCCACTAGGTGAACATGTCTGGGTTCTACCAGAAAGTGACTCAAGGTGTTCACGGCAAAACAAATGTCTGGTCTGGTGTTCATCAGGTACATCAACGATCCAATAATCTGTTTGTACAACGTGGCATCAATCAATTTTGACGAAGTGTTGACCAACAGCTTCAACTTCGCTTCCATGGGTGTATTCATGGGGTTGCACTCTAACATGTTGAATCTCTTCAAGATTTCGACTGCATACTTCCCTTGGTTAAGGAAGATCCTCTTTGGACTCTGCCATACCTCAAGACCTAAGAAATAGTGCATTAGGCCAAGGTCTTTCATCTCAAATTCTGAAGCGAGTCTCTTCTTACATTTGGTGATGAGCTTTTCTTCTCCAGTTAGGAATAAGTCATCCACATATAGCAATAGTATCACTGGCTCATCGTTCATAACCTTGAAGTAGAGGTTAGAATCTGCTTTACTCTTGGTAAAGCCCAAGCTCGTTAGAAAGCTGTCTATCCGGCCATACCAAGCTCTAGGAGCTTGCTTTCAATCCGTATAAGGCTTTCTTCAACTTGCAGACATGAGACTTCCTATTTTCAACTTCAAATTCTTGAGGTTACTCTACATACACTTCCTCTTCGATAACACCATTTATGAACGTTGTCTTTACGTCCATCTGGTGTAACTTCCACTTCATCTTAGCTGCAAGGGCTATGATGGTTTTGATTGAAGTGTATCTGGCTACAGGAGCAAATGTCTCTTCATAGTCAATGCCTTCCTTTTTGAGAAAAGCCACGAGCTACAAATCTTGCTTTATAATTCTCAATACTTCCATCAACATGTTTTATTTTGAAGAGCCATCTGGATGATACCACATCCTCGTTATTCGGTCTGGGAACTATTTCGCATACATCGTTCTTTATTATGGATTGGTATTCTTCTGTCATGGCATCTGCCCATTCTTTCTTCTGAATGGCTTCTTCAAAGCAGGTAGGCTCCTTTTCTAGGAGATCACACATCAAAGCCATATAACCGGAGAATGGCTCAGGTCTCTTCACATGTCTTGTGGTTCCTTCGGGAACACCATACTTCTCTCCATCTTGAATAAGTTCTCTAGCCCAAGCTTGCTTTCTTTTATGGAGGATCGTCATCTGAGGAGGTTCTTGAAACTCTGCTACGTCATGATCGTCTAGAATTTCCTCATCAGGGGAAGTTATGACTTCCCTCACTGGTTCAACAGCTCTGGGAACCTCCCTCGTTGATTCTGCAACTCTGGGAATTACGGGTTCCTCTTCATATACCTCTTCAAGCTGGCATTTTCTCGATTTCTTGAGCGCTGCATCTTCATCAAAGGTCACATCCCTGCTGATCTCAATGTGGCGGTGACCTGGTATATAGATCCTGAAGGCCTTGGAGACCTCACTATATCCCACAAATATTCCCTTCTTTCCTGAGGGTTCCAACTTGTTTCTTTTCTCTTTCGGTGAACATCTCTTCCGGGGTCTTGAACCCAAGTGCACTATGGGACAATCGGTTTTGCACATATACGACTGTCATTGCTGCTTCTGCCCATAATCACATAGGAAGATCTTGATCGTGGATCATGGTCTTCACGGCTTCCATTATCGTTCTGTTCTTTCTTTCAGCCACATTGTTTTGTTGAGGATTATAGGGAGTAGTGAGTTCTCTCTTGATCCCAACATCTTTGCAGAAGTTCACGAACTCTTTTGAGGTGTATTCTCCTCCATTATCTGACATGAGTATCTTTGATCTTTCTTTCAGAAAGATACTCTATCAAGGCTTTGAATTCCTTGAATTTGCCACTAATGGAGGACGATGGCATTGGGCCACACACATCTGAATGAATGAGTTCTAGGATTCCTTCTGCTTTGCTGTCTCTCTTCGGAAAAGGGTTCTTGATGTTCTTCCCTTGTGCACATCCATTGCATACGCCTTGATGGTCAACCTTGAGTTCTGGTAAACGTGTGACCGCTTTGCATATGTATGGTAGCGCCTTGTAGTTAATGTGAGTTAATCTTCTATGCCAAAGTTCACATGGATTCTCAATGGCGTGGGTCATAGCAGCTTCTGAGTGACCCTTCAGCTTATGCAAGCCACCTTCTTTTCGAATGATGATTGTTTCATTTATGGTCTTTCCTTTAGCACGTTGCCTTCTGCAACCTTTACTATAGCTTCCTCAGGGTTATTACCTGTGACCTGGAGCAAGGTCAACAAAACAACAAACAAGTATAATATCCTTTTGATAATATAAAGCAATAGCACAAACAACCATCACAGTAGCTCTTTTAGAGCTATCACTTTTAATTTGTCTGAAGCAAAGATTAAAGTTAAGGAATACAATACGAAAATGAGGTCAATACTCTCGTAGTGTTGTGATCAAACATTCCTCCATGGCAACTTGGAACTAACACACGAGATTCTTCCTAGAGGAGGTGTTAATTGTATCAGACAAATGATTATGTTAAGCATTTACCTCTATATGCTCACATGCTATCAAGTATGATACTTTACAAAGACTGCTATCTCAACTATAGTCATCAACTTGTCATGTGTACCTTTGAATCTTATTAACTTGATTAATCAAACTTGGAGCCTTGTCCTCAGGAATGAGTGCTTGCGTTTCTTCCGAGTCTCCTTCACTAAAGATGACAAGTGCTTTCTTCAACTTGTCTTCTGTACAATGACAATACACTATCTTGACAGAAGGTTGGGTTAGAGGATAAGTTCTATGATCTTAACTTTTAATCCATCTAATACCTCGACTCAGATTTTGATCAAAGGTTAGAATGATGGCCATAGCTAAATGATGGCCATAGCTACAACATGCAACACTGATCAAAATAATGTCATAACAAATAGATGCATATCAGAATAATCACACATTGGTTGCATCATTCCTTTGAATGTGTTGGATCTTGAGATCCTTCTGGATCTATGGCAAGAGATCCCTTCTCCTGCAAATACTCTTTAAAGTTTAACCATTTAAACATATGTGAGTACATACCTCTGACGGCATTTGCAGGTAGAGGCACCATCTGGTAACAACGGTAATCATTACTAACTCTTAAGAGCTTCAAGGTTGACTGCAACTAGTACTACGGCTGCAACTGCAATTGATACTGATACTGCAACTGGTTCTGAGACTGCAACTACAACTGCAACTTAGGGTTTTATGAGGAAACCCTAATTTTTCAAACTTCAAAATTTGAAATTCTGATCTAGGGGATAGATGCGCTGCTGAGGCGAGTAAGCTGGTGCAGTCAGATTTATGAAAATCCAACTTTTACCCCCTCAAACTTGATCTGCGGATTTCTGGACTGGTGCTTCTGGTTTTCTGGTACTTCTGGTACTCTGGTACTTCTGGTACTCTGGTTTTTTGGTACTTTGTGAAACTAGGGTTTCACTTTCCGGGAGATCTAGCCACTGAAAATGTGCGCTGAAGCTGCCAAAATGATCCTTGAGGGAGGGCGCACTTTTCTAGATGGTTTTAGGGCTGAAATACCTCACCGACAAAAAGCACTAATTTGCATGTACGACAACAGTGACGTTTTTCACTTTTCTCTTGTGAAAGATGCTCTCTTCAGCTTGGCTCTGATACCATGTTAATGTTTAAGCCATTATTATATTTCTTTGCATTTCAATAGATAACAACAACATAAGACAAGATCACTGAGAAATACACAATCAAAGAGACACAACATTTATCCTGGGAAACCCTCTAGAGGAAGAAAACCCACAAAACTTCCTTATTATATATAGCCAATCCAATGCCAAGAGATAACTCAAACAAGTACAGAAAGTCCTCTCCCAAAGATGCGCCTCTCTCTCTCTTCTCCAACTGCAGCTCTGAAACTTGTCTCTCAATGAACAAGTGAGTGTGTGTCTAAGTGAGGCGCTAGCCTCCTTATTTATACAAGACTGGCACGTGTGGGAGTGTCCTTTCACTAGAAGGGCTGACTTCTTCTTCTGGGTGGTTATAACCACCTTTATTATATTCCGGGGCCTCTTTGATATATTCTGGGGCCGACTTCTCTTTCTGCCTATTACAATTACGTTATGACCAATCCGCAAAAGGGGATTTGGTCCTTTTACAATAGCCGACATGATCAATCCACAATGGGGATTGATCCAATGAATAATATATCAAATAATAATAAGAATACACTTTGCAGTTACATTATTTCAACAATACATGCATTTGTAGACAGGTATTTTTGGTCAACATGACCCTGGATAAAAGCCCCTCAGGGAAAACCAGTTTGGAATGTAAATGTATATATGAGGGAAGAAGAAGAAGGATTACAACTAATACAATAAATGATGGAACCTGATACAATAACAACTCGATCTGAGTTGATATACAAGTCCAAAACCTCCAAGAGCGCCCCAGAATGGTGCGCCCAACATGTAAGCTGTTGAATCCACTGAATCTGCTCCAACTGCCAACTGTGAGCTCAGATCTGGAAACCCCTCCGCAGTAATGAAGCTCTGCTGAATGGCTATCCTCTGCAACTGATATCACTACAATCTGATGGCTAGAAGTCTCTCAACTGCTGATGCGCCCCAATTTGGTAATGCACCCTCCTTAGAAGTCGAACCTCTCCAGTAAATAAGCTATGCTAGATGATGCAAGCCTCCCTCCATGAAAGCTAGCGCCCAAGCTTAAGCATCGTCACAAAATTGACCTCATCCTCATCCTCCAAGAGCTCCTCTCTCAATGAACAAATGAACCAATGAAGAATACGGCCTCCATCACCCTTTGCGCCTCTCTTTGACATCCAAAAGGAAACCTAAAACATGAAGGGTTGAGATCATCTCATCTCCCATCTAATCAATGGTTGAGATCTCCCCATTCATATTTAAGTCAATAACCCACATTGGGTTAAGTTTCTTAAGTCAACTTTGTGTCTCTAATTCATCCCTTTGTGAATTAATAGTCACTTTTAGGCCAAAATGACTAAATCTCACTTTAGACAAAGTCAAAGTGAAATTAGACAAAAGTACAAGGTACAAAGTGTAATGTCCTTCCCTCATGTGCTAAGGAGGTCATAAGCACATCGGGAACACCTCCCAAGGTACAAAACTCAACACTCCCTCTTACCGTGGAAGGTGTTCCTCACCAAGCCCATCTTGTCTCTGAAATAGACATGCTTGCCCCGTGGCAGGGCATTGGTGAGAATATCTGCAACCTGGTCATCTGTAGATACATATTGCAACTGAACTACCCCTCTCTGAACCCAGTCACGAATGAAGTGGTACCTGATCTCAATATGCTTCGACCGGTCATGAAACACTGGATTCTCAGAGAGTTTTATGCAACTCTAATTATCACAGTGAATGAGAATCGGTGACATCTCCTGACCAAATAAACCAACCAGCATCTTACGAAGCCAAATGGCCTTGCAACTGGCCTGACTGGCCGCCATATACTCTGCCTCGGCCGAACTCAAAGCAACTGACTTCTGCTTTCGGCTGAACCAGGAAACAAGTCTTGACCCCAAACTGAAGCAGCACCCTGAGGTGCTTTTCCTGTCAGCAGCGCATCCTGCCCAGTCTGAATCTGTGTAGCCAACCAACTGACTCCCTGAGGTGCTTTTCCTGTCAGCAGCGCATCCTGCCCAGTCTGAATCTGTGTAGCCAACCAACTGACTCCATCTCCCCTGACATTTTCTAGGCCATAGTCCACTGTCCCAACAACATATCTCAAGACGTGTTTTGCCCCAACCATGTGAACACTCGTCGGCTCAACCATGTACTGGCTGAGTGTGTTCACGACAAAACATATATCTGGTCTGGTGTTAACTAGATACATGAGTGAATGGATCGACTGCCTGTATACTGTGGCATCCACCAATTGGCTATTTGAAGCACTAAGCTTCTTCCAGTTGGTGATCATAGGTGTAGAGATGGGTTTGTAGTCCTCCATCTGAAATCCGCTCAAAATATCTGCTGCATACTTCCCTTACCCGAGAAATATGTGACCCTCCTCCTGCCATACCTCCATACCCAGAAAGTAGTGCATCAATCCAATATCACTCATCTCAAACTCTGATGCAAGTCCCAACTTGCACTCAGCTATGAGATCCTTGGCTCCAGTAATGAATAAATCATCCACATACAAAATGAGAATGAGCATGTCCTCACCCCTAGTGATGAAATAGAGGTACGGATTAGCATCGCTCTTCTCGAAGCCCATCTGAAGCAAATAAGTATAAATCCGTGAATACCAAGCTCGGGGAGCTTGCTTCAGACCATATAGTGCCTTCCTCAAAAGACACACGTGAGTCTCCCTGTCACTCACCTCAAACCCTTGTGGCTGCTCTATGTACATCTCCTCCTCAATAAAGCCATTCAGAAATGCGGTTTTCACATCCATCTGATGAATGCGTCAACCCTTCTCTGCTACTATGGCAATGATAGTCCTGACTTCTGATAGAAGTGTATCTCGCAACTGGTGCGAAAGTCTCGTCATAATTGACTCCCTTAATCTGTGAGAAGCCTTGTGCCACAAAACGGGGCTTGTGTTTCTCCACGCTGCCATCTGCAACAATCTTGGTCTTGTACAACCACCTGGAAGTCACAACTGACTTCCCCATTGGCGTTGGAACCACATCCTAGACATCATTGCGCACAATGGAGTCATACTCCTTCACCATGGCCTCTCTCCAGACCTGATGGTCCACTGCCTGCGCAAAAGTTTGTGGCTCAGTATCCCTGATACTCGTCACTAGTGCCAAATATGCTCCCAATTTGACTGGTGGCCTGCTCTCTTTGATCTGGCTCTTGGGCTCCCCTACATTCTCCTTGGCCTCCTTCAGGGTCTCCTGAAACCATCTAGGTTTCCTCTTCCCTGAAGTGGTCAACAGAGAAGTAAGGTCTCTCTACCCAAGAGTGACTGCCTCAGGACTCGTCTCAACACTCTGAGATCCTGAAGCCTGTGTTCCCTCTGAAGTCTGTGCCCCATCTGACTGAAACTGCTCTGACTGTGACCCTGAATCTGTGCATGGTGACCCTATCACCCCTGATATTGGTGTACCTGACGTCTGAGGCTGTGCTCCCTCTGAGATTGCAACTAGCAACTCTGTATCATCCTCAACTCCAACTCTCGACTCAAGAGATCTCGCAAAAGTCCTATCCTCCTCAAATCTGACATCTCTGTTCACCACCACTTTCCTAAGTGGCGGAATGTAGATGCGATAGGCTTTTGACAGCTTTGAGTATGCAACTAGAATCCCCTGCTGGGCTGTTGGGTTTAGCTTTGTCCTCCTCTCCGAGGGGACATGAGAGAAAGTCAAGCACCCAAATATCTTGATGTGCTCGACATTGGGCCTCCCATCAGTGAAGGCCTTCTCAGGATTCATCTTCCGCAAAATCCTATGGGGGCTCCTGTTTTGCAGGTAAACTGCAGTAGCACATGCCTCTGCCCACAAGTACAAAGGCAAACTCTGATCATGCAACATGGATCTCGCTGCACCGATAATGGCCCGGTTCTTCCTCTCGGCAACCCTGTCTTGCTGGGGGTTGTAAGGTACGGTCATCTATCTCCTGATGCCATGCTATGAACATAAGTCTACAAATTGTCTCGAGGAATACTCTCCCCCGTTGTCCGACTGCAAGACTTTGATCCTCTTTCCCGATTGGTTCTCCATAAGAGCTCTGAATTCTTGGATCCGTGTGAAGACCTCACTCTTGGCCTTTAGGAAATAGATCCAAGTCTTCCTTGAGTAGTCATCAATAAATGTGAGATAGTACTCACAACTACTCAAGGACCTCCGAGTCTTGGGCCCACACACATCCGTGTGTACTAAATCCAGTATCCTAGCTGACTTGGTGTCACTGCTGGGGAATGAAGCCTTGGTAAACTTTCCAAGCGCACACCCTCTGCAAACATCTTGATGCTCTATGCTGATTTGTGGCATTCCGATCACAACCTCCTTCAGTCCTCCAAGAGCCCCATGATGTAGGTGGGCCATCTTACGATGCCATAACTCACATAACTGTCTGCTGCTGTCGCTGCTCGCTACCAATGCATGAAGTGGCTATAAAAGCAATCTGAATAGTTTCCCCTCTCTCACCCCAATCACTTGTCTTGAGGCTAGTGAAGACCCCCGAGGATGAATCGGTACCTTGGTGCCTCTGAATGTCACCTCAAGACCTCTATCCTGGAGGGTGGAAACTAAAATCAAATTCTTCTTCATGCCAGACACATAAAGAACATCTGTAAATGATATAGGTGGCATGCCATCTCTTCGAAAAGCAACCGTGCCAACCCCTGCAATTGTGACAACTCTGTCATCTCCAAGAGAAATCTCAATCCTGACCTCGGTGTCTCTGAGATCAGAAAAATGCTCTTGATATCCAGTCATGTGGCTCAAAGCCCCACTATCAATATACCAGATCCTGGGTGTCATCTCAACTGAAGTGCAACATGTGAGGAAAGCACATTCTCTCTGAAACTGTGTCTGAAAGTCAATCTCCTTTGTTGTAGCTGTGGTACTACCCTTCTTCTTCTTCCTGTTCGGGCACTGTCCAACATAGTGCCCAAACTTCTTACAAACAAAGAACTTCACTTTGCTCATATCTCTCTTCTGACCATTGCCCTGACCACTGTTGTTCTCTCCTCCTCCACTGCCATGTGGTGGGGCCCCAAACTTGGGACCTTGTCAACCCCCACGGTCGACCTTCTTCTTGTCCTTTGTCCAAAGAGCAAGATCTTCCTCACCCTGACCAATCTATTGCTGCTGCTGCTGTCCAGAAGCCTCGTCTCCTCCTGGACGAAGTCATCCCACATCCTCTCCCATGTAGGCATGACCTCTTTGGCAACTATGCCACGTACAAATGGACCCCACGGTTTGGTGAAGCTATTCATAGGTTGCCTCACCAAAGAGTTAGGGTCAACAACCTCGCCGACGGCTCCAAGATCGTCTCTGATCTGAGTGAAGCGACCAAGGAATGAAGTTACCGACTCATCCTTGAGCATGTGAATGCCCCTGAGTCGGTTATGAAGAACCATCTTCCGGTTCTCATTGGAGCTCTCATACAACTTGCATAGAGATGCCCACATCTCGTATGCACAAGCCTTCCCCATCAAATGGGATATGATATGATCACGGATTGCGTCACAAATAGTCCTCTTCGCCTTGTTGTTCCTTTTCCTGAACTCTGCCACCAAGACGGGAGTAGTGACAGGAATGGGGGGAACAACTGCCTCGACTATGTCCCATAGCTCGAGGTCCTCTAAGACGAAGATCATCCTCGCCTTCCAAGGTGACCAATTGCTAGCCCCTGCTAGCCTGTCCTCAACTCGCATCTGAGATGCTTACATCTCTGCCAAACTGTAAACCCCAACTAATGCTCACACTGCCAAGGAAAACACTGTCTCACTCCTGTCAACACAGGTGTGAAAAGAGACAAGTGTAATCTGACGGTTGACCTCACTCCTAACAAAATAGGTGTGAAAAGAGGTCACGCCAAATCAGCCTCACTCATACTACGTAGGTGTGAAAAGAGACTGATGACTAGTGTCCAAACTGCCCAACTATCCTCTGAAAAAATTCTGCCCTCTGACAACCACTGAATGAGTCAATGGCTGTCCTCAAAAATCTGCCAGAAAGATATGTATGATGGCCACTAAAATGCTGTCCCAATTGTCCAAAAATTCAGCCACCCAAGCTTAGATACTATGTGAAAAATCCAGGTCCTATCAAGCTTGCCTACTGGGTTTGTCTTTGACCACAGATAGGCTCTAAGTTTTCACTATCTTCTGAAGTATTTGCTGCTGTTTTATAACAACCAGCAGTTCAAGAACTTATTCTGATTTGTTATGGTTATGCTCTCAATTTTGGGTGCTCTAGCATGTCGTTTTGGTAACCAGAAATTAGTACATGCATCTCAAAAGAAACATAACACACCTAAACATCGTTACTGCTGAAAATGAAACAGATCTAAGAGACTAATACATGCATTTGTAGACAGGTATTTTTGGTTAACATGACCTTGGAATCTGGATAACCCCCCCCCCCC
>ML845032.1:0-26078 GCA_009831015.1 Picea engelmannii
TTTTATTTAGTGAAAGATATAAAGTTCAAGGTTTGAGTGTTGGTTTGATCTCTCTACAAAATGAGTGTAATGACTAGTGCCTTTAAAGGGATATAAATTCAAGAGTTCAACAACATTCATTTGGAGTAACAAAATGATTATGTTATCCAAATAAACATGAATCTTAGAAGAGTAGTAACTTAAGTCTTCTAGGATTCAATCTTTGAGGAGGTGGGCTACTAGAGAATAGGCACTTCTGGCCCCTAGCAGTTTTCCTCCTTCTTAGATAATTGAAGAAATATTTAGGTGCAATAACAATTGATTGAGACCTCTAAAGATCTAGCACTTTAGGGATTTAGAGGCTTGTCAATATAAACCAATTAGGCAAAATCTAGCAAATACAAACTTAAGAAGTAGTAACTTAAGTTCTTCACTTCTAGGGTTTATCAAGCATGCAATTTCATAATCTTTATTATAAGCAAGAAAATATTCCATAACCATTCAAAATTAATGAAAAAATCATATTTACTTACTTACCAATAATAATCATGCATGAAAACACTAGATTACCAAATGACTTCACCAAAATTGATCCAAGTTGCAAGTAGAAGACTCCAAAAGAGAGGTGTGCCTCACAATTTCAGCCAATAAACCCTAAAAAGGGCACAAATTCAGTCCACTTCCTCTTATGTGAGGAGTTGTTATGTTAAAATGAGAGTACTTTATCTCTATTTATACAAAACTTTGACCCTTAATTAATTTTAGGTCAAATAAAAGGCCGACCTATCCAATTTACATTGAAATCCAAATTTGACACAAATAAAATTAATTTTCATCTAAATACACTTCCAAGGGTGATGTTATGCCCTTCTATGGTGATGTTGAGGCCCTAAGGTGGAATGTTGGGCCTAGAATGGAGAACACTTGGCGTCTAGAGGGCCAGAAGATGCCCACACATGCCACCGATCTCACATCTTCCTCCAAAATGAAAAACCTAGCTCTGGGTGATGTCCAGGGTCATGATGGTGATGTCTTGGGCCTTCAAGGACCAACATCCATATGGAAGAGAAATATCCCACTGGGTCTAGGTATGCTAGGGTTCCTCCAACAAAACACCCTTCTTTCTTCATGGTGCAAATCTTTAATGTCTTCTTGCCCTTGGCCGAGGCTACAACATCCATCTATGGGATTTTGATCCCCCTTGAAGGTCTAAGATAATCATTCCCTCATGTGTACCCGTCCATCAGGAAAGGTCCTACAACAATAAAAAGTATGCCCTCCAGGGGTTCATAATTCACATGGATCATATAATGTAAATCACATCCAATAATTAAATTATGCAAACATGTGCATTAAATCCCCCTTAACCCAGAAAAATGTTGAAAGACATTATGCAATTTGACAAGTTAGGTTTGGAGAAGGTCCCAAGGTGTCCTATTGGGCCAACCTTCCTGAATTTTGGGTTGTTTCCTAGGTTGGAGCCAATTCGGGTCATGTAAGTGTATGAGGTGGCATGAGGTAAGTGTTTGTGCATGGGGTGCAGTAATAATAGGGAAATGTAAGTCTTATATGTGCGTGCTTTTGTAGAGGGTGAGTTGTACCTTGTCATAAAAGTTATTGTTTCCTAGCCCATTAATTTCCTTTTACTCTTAGTTTTATTGCTTTTTATCTTTTTCTTTTGTGCTTCAAGGGAATAGTTGAGGGCCACTGTCCTGGCTTGATGACCATAGGTGACAGTTTTATCCACAAACATTTCACAGAGATGACAAGGATGGATTGTGATGAGACCCCCTTTCTCTTAGCTATGCCACCAAGAGTCACTACCCTAGTTTGGTGACCAGATAAGTGGTAGTGTCATACCACTACATGCCCATGGTCATAATAGGCGGGCTTGTGATGAGACCTCCTATCCACCAACTAGTACCTTGAGTGTTTATGTATCTTATGGGTTCCCTTTTCATACTGAGAAGATTTTTACTGCTTTCTCAGTAATCCATGGGTGAAGCATCTCAAAGGTTTTTTATATTGGCTTTTAACTCTTGCTAGCTACTTTTACCCTATGGGCCTTTAACACCTTCTTCCCACAAGGCAAGGTACAACCCTTCCTAGCGTGGATAGTACCAATGCCCAAAAGGTAGGGGGAGATGAGAGGAATAAAGATGGAAAGTGGTAAGTATGGAGGGAACAGACGATGACCTTTCACAGACCCACCCAGTGGCAACCAATCCTAAAGGGATATCAAATTACTAGGGCACCATGTCACCCTTCCAGGTATGAACAAGGAAAAGAGAAGAATTTCTAAGAAAACGTCATGAAATGTAGAAGAATTCAATGCAACATATTCAAGTGCTTAAAAAATCGAAGTGACACATACCATGATACCCAGACTCATTACGTCATGGAGAAAGACTTACTGCTACTTCATGACTAGGCTGATGGGATGGATATTGTTTTTGTTGATAAATGGACTACATTTGAAGAAAAGAGGGGGCCCTTCAGGGCCATGCTCAAGTTGTCCAACTCTCGGTACTCCATGTCTAGAACCTGTGGGCCTCAAGATGTGATCTCCTTAGTTATCCCTAGGGTAGGGGATAACAATATTCTCTTATTTCAGTGAATCAAACCTTTAGAGAAGTTAAGACTAAGTCAACATTGGTCCTTTCCCTCACCCTTTCTTACTTATAGTGATAGGACTCATCATGACTATATAGGATCCCCTCTTTAGGTTAGTGACCCTAGTCTAGAAGTGCAGAATCATGGTTGTTAAGGTGATAGTTGTTCATTTCCTTAGGTTTTCCCCTTGGAGAGGTTGGAATTTTCCTTTAGGGAGGTTCCGAGAGATAACATTTCCAATTTTTGTGGTTCTATAGGTGAAGGCACGACATCCTTGACAATATCATAGAGCATAAACCTCACTTTCTATGACAAGAAATTTGAGGCGCCATCTTTGTGATCTAATGCAAAAACTCTCAAATATGAAAATTAGTCATTAAAAGAAGTTATGAAACCCTTTAATTGAGTTTCTTCTTTTCAGTAATTGATTTATTGCTATAAATCCTTGAGAATCCCAATAAAAATTAACTTTGATACCATATAATTTTTTCAAGCCTTGGTGATTGTTGTCCTAATGTTCTGTCATTAAATAACTCAACAACCTATTTTATTTAACAACATAAAAAAAAAAAAATTGAGCATTGCATCAATCACACAATCGATGAAAAAATGAATAACGAAAGAATAAAACACATGCACTTGGATTTCTCCTTTGAATCATCTTTTCATTCCTTTGATCAAAGCTTACAAATTGATCTTTGCATCATGCTTGGATCAACAACTCTACAGTGATTAAAATCACATCAAACAACAATGTATGACTTGTGAAAAGAGGGTATAGCTACAACAATACATTGTTCTCTATTTGCCTTTATTGGACAAAAAATCACTCTTTCCCCCTCTCAGTCACTGAAGAACACTCCACTTAAGCACACTCCAACAATATTAAGGTGTATGATTAGATTGGTACATGAAGAAAATATAGTTGCAATGGTGGTACAAACTTTACGACCTGTTGTACTTGTTGGTATATTTAGCAAATATTATTTTCTTCTCTTCTAGTGCACTCTTCCTTCCTCCAACTCTCTTGCTTTCTTCTCATGTGTATGAGATTTCTCCTATCTTGTCGAGTTTATTCTTTGAGAGAGGATAAGTAATCTCCTCAATCCTAGATGCCACCTATCTCAATCATGAGATGTATTACTAAGATTAAATCCTAATCTAAATCACTAATGTTCCATGACATCTAGAACATTTCATTTAGATTCCTAACACTAGTTGATTTCAAAACATTAGACTTTCACTTTTATTTTTTATTTTTTAGGTGAAATTACAAGATAGAATTCGTGAACACCTTTCCAAAGTGGTCTCCAAAAAAATATCTCAAACCACTTCTTGCATGTTCACATTGAAGCTATGCAAGAAGTTCCTTTTCTCTTCTTCTTGATGCACTCTTCCTTCCTTCAACACTTTTTCTCTCTTTTCATGTGTGTGAGATTTCTCGTATGTTTTCATATTTATGCTTTGAGAGAGGATAACTAATTCCCTAAATCTTATCAACTAATCTCCTCAATACTAGTTTCCATATATCTCAATCATGGTATGCACAACTAAGATTAAATCCTAATCTAAGTCATTATTGTTATAGAACTTCTAGAACATTTCATTTAGATTCATAAGACTAGTTGACTTCAAAACATTAGACTTTCACTTTTTTTATGATTTATTATTTTTCAAGTGAAATTATTAGTGATCACCAAAGAAATGTCTTGAACCACTTCTTGCACATTAACATTGAATCTATGCAACATGATCCTGCTCGAGCTACATTTCTTAACTTTCAACACATTCTAGTTACAATGAGGGAAGTCGACTTGGGTTCTTTGTTTAGAAAGTTTAGCAATAACCATCTTTATTTAAGGCTTTTCTTTGCATGCAAATATTGAATAAGAAAAGTTCCTTTATGCTTTTATGATTTATAGATTTAAGAAACTTTTCTAATTACTCAAGAATTGAGTTAGCTTTTCTTGTTTGACAATAATAACATGAAAAATTCACATTGGGGTATTTTTTGGCTTGGTAAAATTAGAAAATCAAGTTTAGGGATATGACATGACAAAGATGATATGGTGGATTATGGTTTTCAAAGGTAAAAAATGGAAAGAATGACCACTAAACCTAACAATTCAAATTACAGTTTTGGATTAACAAAAATAGCAAGGGAGTTAGGGTTTTTTATTTCCACATGATCCAACCAAGAAATAACAACTCAACTTAGGCCTCAAGGAAATTTATTAGGGTTTTGACACAAGTAAAATTTATAAAAATCTCATACAATGGAAACCCTTCAACTAGTTGCCATGTGTCACATTGGGAAGACAATTCACCTACTCAACATTGTACTTGATTCATCATCCTTCACCCATTGGAATCCTAGAACCATTTCACCTCTACACACTTTGAACCATGACATCACACCTTGCACCTACCATAAATATATGTTTCTATAAACAAACATGCCAAAAAAATAGTCTAGCTCTAAAAATGCTAGAAAATAAGCAATGATTGAAAATGAAGGTAACAACTATGAGATTGTTACCAAATATAGCATGTCTAAAATTACACATTGTTAAAAATAAAACATCTCACATGAAAATGGATGCAATATCATTAGTCTCTCTTTTCCACAAGGAGCTCGAATATGTTTTCAAAAAAAACATATAAGCCCTAAAAAGAAGACACTGAAAATAATCATTGTTATGAAAATGCTTACATGTTTCCCAAAATAGGCATGTAGACCTCAATGCTTTGGCTCTTGGAAAAAGGAAAAGTGCTAAAATAGTCTCTACTCACTATGAATGTTTGGATTCACCTGTAATGGGACTAGTGTGACAAAATCTCAACGGATCTTAACCCTCCATTTGCACAAGAAAATATGGGGGTTAACATGATCCCAATTCAATAATGTGTTCCTCACTCAATTCCAAATATATAATTAGACAATATGCTTTGATATCTATATAATACTTCACATGGAAATAAGATACATTTTTACATAAACAGGAATTGTAATTTATGAGCCATACATTTTTCTTTTTCACTACGTGATGTCCAAAGTGATGCATCTTATAATCAATAGTAAACTATTCTACAACCTAGAAAGACCTTGTTGTATGACTTCGATATTGTTTTTATTCCTAGTTCAGACCCTTTCCTACTTTTCTAGCCCTTATTTTTCCTCTTACATTTTTCCTAACAATTTTGAGAACATATATCTCTTTCCATGCTATGGGAATCGAAAGAATCATATTCAAAAGGACCTTAAAGTACAACATTGATATTGTTTTGACTCTTATATTGGAATGTTTCTCGCTTTTAATAGCCCTTATTTTCCACTTACATTTTTTAGAACATTTTTAGGACATCTTTCTCTTTCCATGCTATGGGAATCAAACAAGTCACATTCATACATGAATATGTCAACTTGTTGGAATATAAGGCCTACATGTGTAATAATGTCACTTTAGTGATTTAGGCTATACAAGTTAGGGTTTTCAATGATATTGTATTAAGTTTTTATATTTTGTTTTTCCGATGGAATACACATCCCGAGAAACCCTCCAAGTACATTTCCTCATTTCGAGGATGGTACAGGAGGTAAACTGATCGGTTGCAGTTTTGGCAACCTAACTTGACGGGGACATCGAGTGAGGCCCAATATTATCTACAGAGGCAACCAACTCAAAGACTTGACCCCAAGACCTCCTACTTGTAAATCACAGAATATTAAGGTTTTGTATATAAGAGAGGTAAATCTCATTATAATAGTGTGGAGTGTTTTCTTAATATAATATCATGTTATTGTGTGTATAATTTGACTCAACCCTATCCAGGATTTCAAAATTTGGTAATCAAGCTAAGTTTTTAACATGGTATCAAAGTAGGTTCATCATAAACCTAGCTAGGGAATGAGCCGCCATGAATAAAAGAATCCAACATTTGTAAGGGTGTGACTCCAACAATTTATCGATATTTCAGATAGATTGTTCAAAGGGATTTACACAAATCTTGTTTTTAATGAAATTTCCATTAAAAAAATACTTTGGTCTCAATTTCCACATTTGGAAAGTAAAAATTTGAATGCAACTAATCAATAATAACCTATGGGGAATAATAAATGGGAGGAGTAGTCACCTATAGATCCAAATAAATTATAGGAATAGCAGAGAAAAGATGATAAAGCCAAAGATATTATTGCCCTTGCTCTCTCAGATTCTGAGTTGCATCTTGTAGATCTGGAAAAATCATTGAAGGAAATATGGGGTAATTTGAATAATTTGTGTAGAGCAAAAGCAATGAATGCAAATTTTTCATTGAAGCTTCAACTGTTTAGATTTAAGATGTTTGATGTAGTTACTATGTTAATAAATGGGAGGAGTATTCACCTATAGATCCAAATAAATTATAGGAATAGCAGAGAAAAGATGATAAAGCCAAAGCTATTATTGGCCTTGCTCTCTCAGATTTTAAGTTGCATCTTATAGATATGGAAAAATCGTTGAAGGAAATATGGGTTAATTTGAATAAGTTGTGTAGAACAAAAGCAATGAATGCAAATTTTTCATTAAAGCTTCAACTGTTTAGATTTAAGATGTTTGTTGTAGTTACTATGTCTATCCACATAAGCAATTTGAGATATCTAATCAAATAGTTATCTAAGTCAAATCTACAATAGAGAAAGATGATGCCAACGCTATTTTTTTAAACAACCTTCCTTCTAAATAGAACAATGTCATTTTACTCTCAGTTAGATGT
Organism: Picea engelmannii; assembly: GCA_009831015.1. Taxonomy (NCBI): domain Eukaryota; kingdom Viridiplantae; phylum Streptophyta; class Pinopsida; order Pinales; family Pinaceae; genus Picea; species Picea engelmannii. Next base: position 7,348 of record ML845032.1, read on the forward strand.
CTTCACAAAATCTAAAAGACATGATTCCAACTCTCCTAGCTAAAAGTGAGAGAAGCCGTAGGAGTTTCAGAAGGATATTCTAAACCAGAGATTGCACTATACTTGAAGAAAAGGATGAGAAAGAGAATGACAGGGTAGAGTGAGATAATTGAAATTTTTTTGGTAGTCAGAAAATTTGAAAGGAAAACCAAAAGAGTTGGAAAATGTAGCTATTGTTGGAGATCCATTGGATATTGACAACGATGATGACCTCATTGAAGAACTGACTTATTTTCATTTTAAGAGGCCCACACTTTGAAGACAAAGAGTGATGTAGTGGAGGGACGTGGTTGTTCAATACTTTGAGATGATTGTGGATTGGGGAAACTATATATCATTAGGGTTATGAGACATGCATGTGAGGCTTGTTTCTTTATGGTTCAAGGGAGATTCACGATCTGGAAGTTTGGTACCATACCTTTATGATCATTATGAGACATTTCATGTGAAAATGGTGTCCAATAATGATGGGAACTTGGATTATTGTTGGGAGAATATACTAGAGTTACTAGAGCACAAAGCAGAGTGGGAGTGTCTAGAGCATCATTTTCCAAAAATTCTCAAGAGCAGAGCATCTGCTTTATTGGATATGCAAAATGTCAAACTAGTTACAAAATATGAAAACATGTATATTTGTACATTAATAAAGACATAAATGGCATCCATAGTACATAAATTATTTATCATTCGACCATCAACCATTTAGATTCTAGAAATTACAAACTTACAAACAAACATACAATTTTTTAAGCCATATAATAGAAAATATACCATTAACTTATGGAATGAAATAGGTTATCCAACAACTGTCAACAATAACATGACCAAATAGTTATGTTTACAAAATAGGCCATATGTAGTGTGAAATAGTGTGAAAACTGAAGTATGAAGGATGAAAGGTCCAAAAAAATAAACTGAGCTAGTTGTTAAATACTACGAGTCTATCATCTATGAAATATAAAGTAGTGAAATTGGAGAAACAACTATTCCTTCCTCTTTCCAGCACCATGACTGCTAGATGCACCACCACGTGATTGTAGTGGAGTCAGATAAGGACAAAATTGTGTATAAATAGATGTAGGTATCCATAGTACATCAATGATTAATCATTCGACCATTAACCATTTAGATTCTAGCAATTACAAACTTACAAACAAACATACAAAATTTTAAGGCATATAATAGAAAATATACCATTAACTTATGGAAGGAAATAGATTATCCAACAACTGTCAACAATAACATGAAGAAATAGTTATGTTTACAAAATAGGCCATCTGTAGTGTGAAATAGTGTGAAAAATGAAGTATGAAGGCTGAAAGGTCCAAAACAATAAACTGAGCTAGTTGATAAATACTATGAGTCTATCATCTATGACATATAAAGTTGGAGAAGGACAAAACTGTGTAGAAGTAGATGTAGGCGGTCGTGGAACTGAAGATGAAGCCCCTTATGTTGTATCTAGAGTCCTATACATGGAGACCATGGAAGTGGATGGGGGTGGCATATAAACACAATCATGATCATCCATAAGAATATTCTCTAATTGCTTTAAAAACAATTCCATCCTCCAAATTATCCTCCTCTGGATTGTTTTCCCAGATATTCAAGTTTTTATCCATATTTTCCTCGTAATAATGTGACAACAGTCCATAGTACATCAATGATTAATCATTCGACCATAAACCATTTAGATTCTAGCAATTAAAAACTTACAAACAAACATACAAATTTTTAAGCAATATAATAGAAAATATACCATTAACTTATGGAAGGAAATAGGTTATCCAACAAATATCAACATAGTTATGTTTACAAAATAGTCCATCTGTAGTGTGAAATAGTGTGCAAATGGAAGTATGAAGGCTGAAAGGCCCAAAACAATAAATTGAGCTAGTTGCTAAATACTATGACTCTATCATCTATGACATATAAAGTAGTGAAATTGGAGAAACAAATATTCCTTCCTCTTTCCAACACCATGAATGCTACATGCGCCACCACGTGGTGGTAGTGGAGTTGGAGAAACAACTATTGCTTCCTCTTTATAGCATCATGACTACTACATGCACCACCACGTGGTGGTAGTAGAGTTAGAGAAGGACAAAACTGTGTAGAAATATATGTAGGCAGTTGTGGAACTGACGATGAAGCCCCTTGTGTTGTAGATGGAGTCCTAGACATGGAGACCATGGCAGTGGATGGGTTTGGCATATCAACACAATCATCATCATACATAAGAACATTCTCCAATTTCTCTAAAAACAATTCCATCCTCAAAATTATCCTCCTTTGGATTGTTGTCCCAACTCTTCAAGTTTTTATCCATCTTTTCCTCCTTGTAACAATGTGACAACAGTCACAAGTTGTAATAAACATAAACCAAGCTCTTTGATCAGTTTACATTCAACCTATTTCTTTTGATGCTATGGATGAAATTGTAGGTGCTCCAACACTTGTTAGGGAAACCTAAGTAGTCTAAAGATCTCTCTGAAGAATAACTTTGCCACTTAGGTGTCCTTATACTCAGTATGTATGGAAAAGAAGTGTGCAAACTTGGTCAGTTTGAAGACCACCATAAAAATGCAGTCCCTACCTTGCACCAGTAACCTTGTCGGGTGTGTCTACTTGGACTTGTTCTGGTGACAAGTCACACACTCGCGGATGTGTCTCAGTACATCATCCTTGAGACCCTTCCATGAGAATATCTCCCTGATCTGCCTGTATGTCTTGAAGTACCACTAATGTCCTGATAAGGGTGAATTGTGACAGGCCTTCAAAATATTTTCTTTCAGTGAGGATTATTGAACTAATTAGATCTGATCCTTGTATAAAATGAAATCATCCACTACCCGGTATCTGTCATCCACCACCTATCCATCCATTACCTCACATGCAAATTTGTTCTTGGAATACTCTACCAACAAATGTGTTTTCCAATTTGTAGATATGTCCAACATTGAACAAATCTCTAGCCTCCTGGATAAGGAATTGGCTATGACATTCCTTTTTCCTTTAACATACTTGATGTCAAAGTCAAAGGCTTGTAACTTAGAAACCCATTTTTGTTGCCTCTCACTGAGGTATTTCTGATCCAAGGAATACTTCAAGCTATTGTGGTTGGTTCTCACCACAAATTTACTGTCAACTAAGTATTATCTTAATTTTGTCATGGCGTGCATGATAGACAACATTTATTTATCACATATCGAGTAGATTCTCTTTGACTCGTTGAGCTTCCTTTTCTCAAAGATTATGGGGTGACCTCCCTACATCAACACTGCTCCAATCCCCACTCTTGATGCATTGCACTCCAATACAAAGGGCTTTGAAAAATCAGGAAGTGATAGAACTAGGCATGTGCTCATGACCTCCTTCATCTTCTCAAAAGTGTCTTGTGATGCCTCAGTCCAATGGAATGCCCATTTCTTCGTCATATCGGTGACTGGTGCTCCCAATTGTGAGAACCCCTTCATAAATATCCTATATTAAATGCACAACCCAAAGAATCCCTTCAATTCTGTGATGTTCTTGGGTGTTGGCCAATCCAGAATGGCCCTAATATTCTCCTAATGTATCTGAACCCCCTGTTGGCTGATGATGTGGCCTAGGTATAAAATCTCCCTCATGCAGAATTCATACTTTGATTCTTTGGAATATAATGATTGTGACTACATAATGCTCAAAACCTCATCCAAATGTGTCAATTGTTCTTCCCAGGTACTAGTGTATATCAAGATGTCATCAAAGAATACTAACAGATACTTTTTCAACTGCCCCTTGAAAATGTGGTTTATATAGGACTAGAAGGTAGTCGGTGCATTGGTCAACCATAAAGGCATGACCAAAAACTAAAAATTCCCAAAATGGCACATGGAAGCTATTTTTTCAATGTCCTATTCTTTGAAGTTGATCTGGTGGTAACCTAAGCAAAGATCTATCTTGGTAAAGAAGACTGCCCCCATGTAGCTCATCCATAAACTTGTCTATGTGCGGAATGGCGTACCTGTTTTTTATAGTCTTCTTATAAAGTGCTCGATAATCTATGCACATCCTCAGTTTGTCTTCCTTCTTTAAGACCAAGACGGATGATGAAGTAAACAGACTAGTGCTAGGCCTGATGTGCCCCATAGCAAGAAATTCCTTGATTTCTTTCTTAATCTCTTCTTTGAATATTTTGGGATGTCTATAAGGTGCAGTGATCACTGGTGTTTCCTCCGCCTCTAACTCAATAGTATGCTCAAAATTCCTCTTTAGTGGATGATCGGATGGTATTGATCAAAATATCATCTCATACTTACTCAAGAGTGTCCTAATCTCTGGGTGATACTATTGTCTTCCATCTACAACCCTCTTGGTGGTAATCAAGCAATCAGTGACAAATGCAACATCCCCGTGTCTGGAGATCCTCTCCATCCTCTTAGCTAATATTTCCCTGGGTGCACCTGTAGACATGCCCCTCAACACTAACCTTGCCCCATTTGTGTCTTTAAAGATCACCATCAAGGTTTGGTAGTTGAATCCAATCTCGTCCAGCGAGTACAAAATGAACACCCAACGTTGCATCAATGTCGGATAAGTCAACTACATAAAAAGTGTCAGTCATTGTGTAGTTACCTAGTTTAATTTCCAGATCGGGTACCCTATCCAGGAAATTCATGGTATGTCCACATGCCACTGCTACCATAAATATCTCAAAATCCTTGGTTTGTAACCCTCTCCTAGCTACCAATGTCTCATCTATGAAATTGTGGGTTGCCCCACCAACCACTAATGTTGTGACATGTTGCCCCTATATAATCCCCTCGAGTCTAATGGTGTCATACCTTGACACTTCCAAAAGGGTTGCTATGATACCCCCTTTTACTGGTACTTGTGGTTTGGTCATCCCACCTGGATGTGGTTCTATTCATGGTGGAGGTTTCTTTGGAGGTTTTCCCTCCTCATGCACATGCTCCTCCTCTAAATATGATCTCCTCCTCCTCCCCATTACTATCTGATACCACCTCAATGTAGTGTATTTGTCCCTTGCCTAGGCATTTGTGTCTTGGGACTCACAGATCCCTGTAGTTGAAGAACAACTTCTTCCACATCATCTCGTGCATGGTCTCATCATCCAACATTTCCTTAACTTTCCAATCCCTCGGAGGATTTCTCTGATCCTTGTCTTTTTGTGGAACCAAGGGTTTGATGAAGGTCTTTGGTTTCTGCACTGAGTCTCCCATATCTCTAGTGCACAGTATGGTATCTTATAGGGTGTGAGGCTTGAAATCCTTAACCCATCCCCTCAATGGATCTTTTAGTGCCTCTGTAAAAAGCATCACCAACTTGTGCTCAGATATATCCACCAATTCTATTGCTTTTCATTGAAACTATGAAATGAAGGCCTTAACTGATCCAGCCTGGTACGATTGTGTTAGGTCTCTGGAACAGAGTTCTGGATCCCTTAGATAAAATCTCTCCATTAGTCATTTTGTGAACTCCAATTAAGATGTAATAAGACTATGACCCAAGGTCACCAGTCCATGATACCACTACTCGTGGGCCTCCCCCTCCAAGTGCAAGGTAGCGAAGTTTATAACTTTTGTCTCTATCATCTGGTTAATCTTGAAACATGTATCAATATTTTGGACCCATGCCTGAGTTGAACACTTGGATGAATCATCGAAAGAAGGGATGGTAAGTTTCCCAACATTCTTGATAAATTCCATGTTTTGGGCATGCTTGTTACCCCTATGCGCCTCTCTGGGCCTGTTTTGATACCTAATATAACAATAGTTCATCAAACTCATGTCAACATGGAACTTTGGTCCTAGTTCCAAGTAGTCTCTCCTAAACTTTTCAATCGTATCTCTTAGGCATGTCTTCCCCTGTCTTACATGCCCCATCTCCTGCCCCTGTCTTGGATATCCAATTAGTTGTTCCCCATGGAACTGTGGGAAGAGTGGCATGTGAATATTCCCTACTAAGATATAGATGTGTGTGGGTGTCTAGTGTCCACTTGAACCTGATGGGTTCCCATTAGAACTAATGGCCCCACCTCCATGGTGTCCCATGGAACCACTCGCTCCACCTAATGTATTTGCACCCATCATGCCCATACTGTTTCAGATTAGCTATGTTCATGAAAACCACTACCACCTCCTGGGCTTGCACAACCTCCTGGTCTAGGATCATTCATCTACAGATCTTAATCAACTCTTGGATCCATGTTGCATTCTCTCTTAATGCACACAAGCCCCTTCAATTCTTGTCCAGGTCCAACAAAGACCCGTGAGCACTTTCTCTCTAAGCCCCCTTTCTCCTTAAAATCAAATTTGGTGTCTAGCCCCTCAACATTGGTCAAAAATGATGTGATCGATGGCTATGACCAGGTGCCTAGACAAAAGGCGCTATTTCGACCCTTTGGAGCTTCGGGCTCTGAGAGATTTAGCAATAACACAGCCCAATTCCCCCAAACACTGAATTGGCAAACACCCGAACCACTACGGGATCAACAGTCCACAATCCATGAACTGATCTATGAATCATAGAGAACTTTGGGGCTCTAGGCATTGGGATTTTTGACCAACTATTTCAACTAGGGGTCAAATCCATGTACCATGAAGCTCTGTACCTTGGGGTACAACATTTTTTTAACATTTCTTGTTCTACAAGGGAATTTTTTCCCCCGACATGTCTTTCTGTAATCAGAATGTCTACTCCCATGCATGGGATAATAATGTAATGAGTTAGAATGAGTCATATTTTATTTAGTTTCCTAGGACTTTATCATTAGGCAAATCCTTTCATTGAGTGTTTTCTATCCTCAAGCAATTTTTAATTATCCTTGAGTTTTTCACTCACAATAATCCTCCAAAGTGGTGAAAGGCGTTCTAATGATCAAGCCCAATGGGTGACTAGGGTCTAGGAATATCATAAATTACCATGCTAGACATCTTCTAGAGTCTTGCAAAATTCCATCGAGTTTTAATAGTTTTTTTTTTCATTTATTAAAATTACCCATTTAATGGTAATTATAAATAAATTTGATGTAAAAATGTAAAAATTTGGTCCTAGGGGATTTGTATAGGGGTATGAGTACTCAAAACAAATGGCATGAGACCCCCTACACTCTTGGACCGAGTTTTAGCTCAAGTGGACAAGTTTTGCTAGGTCATTGTCCATGAGGAGTCCAAGTCAGTCTAGAGTCAACAATTACCTGCTTTAATTTGGCTAACTAAAAATGGAAAAATTGTAAAAAGGGAAATTAGAATTTAGAGAGAGTGGGATAGGTTTCTTAAACCTTTTCCTAATTTAGAAAAGTGATTTTCTAACTTAACCAACCCCCAATTGCTTAGCCACAACCTCAAGTTGACATCTCCCTAAGAAAAGTGTCCATGCCCTTGGTGGTTGACTTGGCCAAAGATAAAATTAAAGTAAAAATCCTAAGCTAATACCTAAGTGCGCCCTCCTAAGCCTCTAACTCACCCATTGGGTGAGTGAAAAGGTGTTTTCCCCCTCTCTACACTCAACCCTCAAACCCTAACCTAGCTAAAACCCTAAAGGTGTGCCCCCCTTGAGATGCTCACCTTCTCTTGCTTGTTTGACACTTGGATCTCATCTAAGAGGGGTTTCTCTCCTCTCCCAAGTATAAAACAAATCCTACCCCCTCCTCATTTAACAATCTCAAAGCAAGTTTATGCTGCCCAAATATCTCCCATTCCTCTCTCTCATTTTTCTCTTTCTCTCTTGTAAATCTTGTTGCAAGTATTTGCAACATCATTTTTCTCAATAATAGAAAAGATTTGGAGGATCCATAGTGTGCATTGAGAGTATTCTTGGTGCCCTATTTATTCTTCAGTGAGGTGATATCTTTGCTTTGTTTCTTTGTGTATTTCTTGCTCAAGGATTTAGTTTAGGAGATCCAAGCAAAGTATTTTTCTTGGATAAATTTATCGTAGTATTATTGTAGATATAGTGAGCTGATTTTTTTATGATATTGCAAATTATTTTGTTATCTCATTTGAATCTTCTCACCTCCTTTTGTTTTTTGTAGCAAGATCTCACATTTTGGGAGGTCACCAAGGGTTTGGAAAGACAAATTTCAGATCTGAAAATTTGTCTCTTCAACCAACATAAACCTCTAATATTTTCATCCATACGAATCAAATTGGGCTTGAATTAAAATACTTTGTCATAAAATTGACCATCGATCGATCACATGCATGAATCATTGGCCACCCTAACAAACTAGAAACTAAATCCTTGATCGAAAAAAAAAATCCACCACCATCCAAAGAACATCTGGGATCTAGTCCAAGCTAAGTCCTTTGACATCTAGGTTGTAATATGAACCTAAAACCTCAAAACAACTCCAAAGACCATCGCTACGATCATATGAACTAAAGCTGAATTTGATGAAGGGCTAGTGTTTCTACCAAAAAATCCTAGGAAAGTGTTTTTTCGTTTGGGATATTTCATGCTTTCCCTTGTGTTATTTTCTTCCAAGTTGAGTGCACTAGTTGTGGATGCTTTTGTGATGAGGTATCTTCCTATTTTTATAGAATAAGGAAAGTGTTTCTCTCTTGAGATAGTTCATAATTTCTCTTGTGCTATTACCTACAAGTTGAGCAACTTGCTTCTGCATATTCAAGCAAGTTCTAGTTCAGATTCACATGCATTAGGTGCATGAGGAGGGTACTTCAACTTGCATGAGTTTGGTGCTTTTTTGGTTAGTTGGTGTGCTCTAGTTGAGTGTGCATGAAACATTAAAGAGAGTGTTTTTTTTTGTTATAGGATGCTTTCTAGATTTGTCTCAAATCCATTCTTGATCTTCCTCTATGTTCAAATCTATTTTTGTCATGAGGTATCTTCCTATTTAGCGCAAGGAAAGTACTTCTCTCTTGAGATAGTTCATGATTTCTCTTGTGCTTTTTCCTTCCGAGTTGAATTCCCTACTTATAGATACCTTTGTTAGGAGGAATTTTTGTATCTTCAGTGCATAAGAAAAATGCTCGTCTCTTGATCTATTTGATGCTTTCCTTTGTACTATTTACCTGCAAGTTGAACAACTTGCTTTTTGATATTTCAGGCAAGTTCTAGTGCAGATTGCATGCATTAGGTGCATGACGAGGATGCTTCAACTTGCATGAGTTTGGTGTTTTCTTTTTGTCAGTTGGTTCGCTCTAGTTGAGTGTGCATGAAACATTAAAGAGAGTGATTTTATTTGTTATAGGATGCTTTCTAGATTTGTCTCAAATCTTTTCTGGATCTTTCTCTATGTTCAATTTTTCTTTTGGCTATAAGGGGTGCAAGCAAGAGATTTCATCATTAGTTCTTATTGTCCATTTTATTCTTCTTTCTAGCTTTTGGGGTTAATACAATTTTTTTTACACCATGCTTGGGGGTGCTTCATGTGATGTGGGATGTATGGTGTGGTGATTACCCTTGGATGTATCATGATGGACATAAACATTGGAGATAGATTTCTCATGGATTCCCATGCCTTGACATGATGCTTATGTAGCATGCTTCCTTAGGAGGCTAAAGACCTATGTAGCTTGGTGCCTTCTTCATGAGGCATGCACATGGGGGTTGGTTGGTTGCTTGGGAGGATAAATCAGCTTGGAGGAGTATTAGGAATCTTGGAGGAGGGCATGGAGCCCTAGATGGCATGGGGACACTTAGTTTCTTGCATGGAGGATGGTTCTTGACTTGAGGAAATTCAAGTTTAGGAGTGATGATGCAAGTGTGGTTGGTCTAGAGGTACACATGGATTAAGAGGGAGTGTTGGAGAATTGGAGGCCATTAGAGGTGGAGTGTTGGATACATCTCGTGGAGCACTCTACCTTGGAATCTTTATTGTTGGACATACTCACCTTGGAGCTTGACATGTGTCACTTAGAGTTGGAGTGCTTCACTTGTGGGCCTATATATTGTTTAGTGGTTCTTCTTGTTTTTTACTAGGTCCACCTATTATTATTGGCCTTCCTAACCTTTGATATAAATAAAGGGAAGAGTGAATCTTTTCATATTAATTATTGTTCACTCATATAATAACTTTCTTGTGTTAGAGATGTTGAGAGCTAAAGCGAACTAGTTTCTTTGTACTCTTCCTCATTTGTATTTTCTCTCTTTGTCTTTAGTGCTAGGGTTCTTGATGGAATTCATGGAAAGACTAGGATCAAAATTTTTCCCTAAGAGGACAAAGAAATCTAGGGTTTGGGATAAACCCTAGAGGACTAAAGGGAGCACTTGATCTAGTTCTTGTGAGAGAAAAAAAAACTAGGGTTTTGTGGCACTACTTGGAGTGCTTGATGTGGACATTTTAGAGGGAGACTATATTGTACAATTGTGTGATGCAAGTGAAAGGTGCCAAGGAGGGCTTGTTGGTTTGTTACACCTGCTTGTTTTGGATCTCTGGTGGAGTGACCAAATTTAGTTGGAGAGATCCCTTGCTAGGAGGACTTGGTGGCTAGGGTTTTCTATTTTGGTGGATTCCATAGTACGACTCAAGGGATTTGGAGAGATTGACTTGTAATAGCTTGTATTAAGATGTGGTATGCACTTGTACTTGCATATTTGTATTTCAACTTACGTTATATTGTTGACTTATTAGTTTCTAGTGCTAGTTATGCATGTTGATTTGACATAAGATTGAGCAGTGTAATTAACATAATATATCAACGATCTATCAACCTGACTAATGGACATGATCTATCAACCATTGTAACTAGTCAATGTTGTAAGTACACTGTCCATGGAATTATATCAACGTAACATCTATAATTCATTATTAAATAAACTTTTTACTCATCCTATATGGATATAAACATGTTGCCCTGTTTACATTTGATATTCTGTAAATGAACTTTGTTCATATTTCTATTCCATTTCTTTTGGTACTAGAGCTATGTTTTGATTCTACTTGTGGCCACACTTTTCTTAGACCTTGTCTGGCCTGATTTTTAACTATAAATTTACCCTTTTATCATTTTTATCATAGTTTCTTTGATCTCTATATCCTTGACTATTTAGGCTTTTGGCTAGTAAAAGTTCAAAATCTTCATTCATAATTCTTTTTGAAGAAGACTTACTTTGCTCCAAGGAAAATATGAAGGGAATTTTAAAGAACATCAGACCCAGAAAATCAAGGAGTTAAATCACATAGCTAGCAGTACAATTCTATAATTAGAAATCTTCACTAGATAGGATCAATTCATCTGTACACAGTTCATACCTTTCCACCGTACTCTTTTGTCCATCAATCAGTTGTACCACCACCTTGTAGTTTTGTACTAATTGTACGTTAGCATACATTGTTCGTACAAGATCGAGTCGTCTTCAAAATTGGCTAACCACTGTATAAATTCATTGTTTCCCTTGTTGTACAATTTTGTACATTATCCATCCGCAATTTTGTCTGAGAATTATTCTACACCGTTGAATCTCTGTCATCGGTGCATGATCTCTGTACATGTAATCACATAGTGGCTACTAATTTCAAATTCATAAACAAACTTAAAAGTCACAACCTTAAAGATTTATTAAAAATGTAAGAGGGTTATAAAGGATATCAGTAACAATGTAAGATTAATAAGTATTTTATTCAAGTGCGAATTCATTTTTTATAAAGGGGGTTATTAAAATTTTATTCAATAACTATTCCTAAGTCAAGCGAAAGAAGAATATCAAGGTGCTAAATCAAATTTCAAAAACTATATCTAAAAGGTTTATTAAAGAGGTGGGACCCTTGCACTTTATTCACCCGAAGAATATACATATAGTTATTAAACCATGGAATTCTTACAATGTGAGATAGCAGAGAAAAACAATTCTTACATACAAAATCGTAATTAGGAGTTGTTCAAAAAAATCATGTAATTGGAAAAGAAGACACACTGTAATAACAAAATTACAACTGGAAAATCAAGATCTCATGAAAAAATTTGATAAAATCTCACTAGAAAGAGATGAAGAGATTTCTCACCTAAAAGATTATAGTAATAAATTACTTGCACAAATCAAGAAGTCAAAAGATACAAAGCAATGTAATCACAAATTTGAATAGTTGAACCAATATATTGAATAGAAATTATCAAAAGAACATGAAAAAATTTATTTCCTAAGGTTAAAGGATGAGAAGCTAGAGAACTAAAATCCTAAAAATAAATTTGACAAGTGAGGAAATGATGAGAAACTTTCTCACCTGAGGAATCATAATCAAAATTTCTTGTACAAATCAAGAAGTAGAAGGATGAAAAAAAAGAACAACAAATGTTAGACCAACTTGTTGATAAAGAATCGATTGTCAATAAAGAAACAATGGTCGAATTAGTTTAACTAGGAAAGTCATTAGAGGTTAAAACCCAATGCATGGAGAATATACATAAAGTTATTAAACCATGGAATCCTTAGAATGTGATATAGAGAAGAAACACAATTCTTACCTACAAAATCACAATAGGGAGTTGCACACACAAATAATGGAATTAGAAAAGGAGACACACTGCAATAAGAAATTACAACCAAAAAATAAAGATCTCTTGAATAAATTTGACAAAAGCTTACTAGAAAGTGGTGAAGAGATTTCCCACCTAAAATATTATAATAAAAAATTACCTACACAAATCAATAATTCAAAGGATACAATAAATTTGATTAGTTGAACAAAGACCTTGAATAGAAATTATCAGAAGAAAATGAAGAAATTTCTTTCCTAAGGAACCTTATTTAGAGGTTTCTTGAATTGAACAAATCAAAAGGTTAAAAGACAAGAAGCCAAAGAACAAAAGTCCTAGAAATGAATTTCTCAAGTCATGAAATGATGAGGAAATTTCTCACCTAAGGAATCATAATCAAAGTTTTCTTGTGGAAATCAAGAAGTATAAGGATGAAAATAAAGTACAACAAAAACAAATCTACTTGTTGACAAAGAATCACTAGTCGACAAAGAAACAATGATTGACCTAGTTTAATTAGGAAAGTCATTAGAGGTTAAAACCTAGTGCATGGAGAAAGGAGCCAATACAAATCCAACAGATATCATAAGTTAGAATGACACTTATGTTGGAATTTTGCCAACTAATAAATCACTAGAAGGGACAAAAAACCAAAGTTCTAGCACCAAAATTAAAACATAAAATATAAGGATTCCCTATTGTCATCCTAATTATAGAATTCTTCATATTATTCAAAGAGATAACCAAGGAAGGAATCAATATGGAAAGATAAGTGAAAATCTTGTTATATTGAAGAGAAACTTAGGTGTGGAATTTAATCTAAGAAGTCATTTCCACACATTTCTACAAAAAATTGAGTTAGGGTGGTCTGACCCTTTCTCAATAAGATATTTTTTCTCCACACTTCATACTCATATCGTCAATGATCACAACTTCAAGAATAGAAAATCATGAGATTGCATTACAATACAAGACAAAGACAATAATCTCTTCCATAAAATGCTTTGAGGTCAAAGCATGTTTAAGGGGTAGGCAATGCAATGAACATAATATATTAAAATAAATTATTATAATAATCACAACAAAAAACAAATAAATAAACAAATAATGAGAATAAATGTTGTGACACATCCTAACTAATGGACATCACCTGTCAACCATTGTGACTAGTCAATGCTATAAGTGCACCATCACATGACATTGTATCAACATATCATCTATCATTTGTTACTAAATATATTTATTACTCATCCTATATGGATGTCAACCTATTATCCTTTTTACATTGGATATTCAGTTAATGAACTTTGATCATATTTGTTAAGTTTTGATGGTTAAGTTGATGCATGTGCAGTTTATTTCATTTTAGCATGCATTGAACCATAAACAATGACTACCACAACACAATACAACCTTCAGTAAACCAAGATCACAAGAAGAATAACCATGTGCAAGAACATAAGAAGTATCCTGGGAAAACCCTTCTCAACCAAGGGGAAAACCCAACAATCCTTTGCTATACTTCCAAGAAAATATCCACCATTCCACCCCCAAACCTAGCACACAAAAGGGTGATGTTATGACTGATAAAGGTATCTCCTAGAGAAGTGTTAATTCCAGTCCTCATAATTTCAAAATTTGTGGTTGAAATTATGAGGACTACAATTCACACTTGTCTAGGAGCTAGCTTTCTCAGTCATAACAACACCCTTTTGTGTGCTAGGTTTGGTGGTGGAATGGTGGATATTCTCTTGGTAGTATAACAAAGAATTGTTGGGTTTTTCCCTTGGTTGAGAAGGGTTTTCCCAGGATACTTATTGTGTTCTTGTGCATGGTTATTCTTATTTTTCTTATGCATGGTTATTATTCTTATTGTGTAAGCTTGTATTGTGTTGTTGCAGTCATTGTTTATGGTTCAATTCATGCTAAAATGAAACAAAATACACATGCATAAAGCTTAACCATCAAAACTTAACATGGTATCAAAGCAGTTACTTGAAGAATATCATTTGAAAAATTCTGAAGGCAACCGTGGACAGTTAAAGGCTACTAGAGACCCCTGGTATTGGTTAAGGAGAGGGTAGAACCTCTCTTAAACCTCTTTGGTGAAGATCAAGGCTGGACAAAATCCTATTAGACCTGGTCGAGCCTTTTTTAAAGGTGATTACCCGCATGGAGAGGCCCCTCTAGGGCTTCTGCAGAAGAACCCCTAACAACAGACCTATAGGAGGCTTAACCACAAACCTAACCATGGAGTTAAAGACTAAGTTTTGAAGTGAAATTGTAAGCATCTCAAAGAAAATATTTCTAATTCAGATCTGAGTTTTGTGTGCAGATATGAGGAGGATAAAGTTGAGTTTCATGCCTATGTTGAGTGCTTATTTGAGGTGAATTGATGCTCAGTTCTAAGGTAAGTTTACAGCCAACTATGAGGTAAGCTTGGGGCAATTTCTCTGTTCAGTTATTCTGCAGAGTTCCAGAACTGTATAGTGCATATTTCAGGCCTATTATGGTACAAATATTTTGGTCTATCTTTGGAACTAAAATCTAGTATATCTTAAGTAAGGACAAGAGTATTCAAGGAAACATTTTAGATCAATTCTTAGTACAACTTTTCTAGTGGAATCTTGACTAAAAGTCATATCTGTATAAGGTGAGTTTGAAATCTATCCTTGGTTCAATGTTAAGAAGGTTAAGGTGTGGAATTTCCTTAAGTCTGAGGTTTACTCCAATGAAAATTTCAAGATACCAAATCAGCCACGGGAGTATTGTTTAGTAAGTTTCATACCAGTGTTTAAGACCTGTTGTGAGGTGTTTTTTTCAGGATCTTGTTAAGGTAAGTTTTCATGCTCATATTCTACAAAACATTGGATGAGCTAAGGATTGATCCAAGCCAAATGTGAAGTGAATTCCATACCTATTCTAAGGCTCATTCCTTCACAAAGAAAAGGTCAAATTTGAGATTTTTTGAAGGTCAAATTTGTGACAGTCCTTTATGACATTTTCTGGAAAATGATAAGGCGGATTTTAAAATCTGTTCTTAGGAATATACTACCTACAACCATCCAAAAGGACATAAGTGACAAAAAATTGATGAATATTAGAAATGGATGTGCCATCTATTTGTCAAATCATCAAACATGAAGTACTTTCCATAATGATAAAAGCTTGAAGACAGTTGATGTGAGAGGTATGTTGCAAATTGTATTTATTTCAAAAATTGATCCTTGAGGTGACTTTTTGGGTGTGTGCTATAAAGTGCATCCTATTCAAGATCTAGTGAGGATACTATACTTGTAGTTAGTGATGTGAAAGGTTTCAATCCCTTGTCACTATGAGAGAAGAGAGGAAAGAAAATTTAGCCACCTCAAAAGAAGTCAAGGACTGTAAGCAAGAATGACGAGGAGTTCTTCTCTATCTAAGCTTTCTCAGAAGGACCTAAAGAAAGATTGAGCATGATTGTAGACTGAGGTAAGTCTTGTACTAATTTTCTTAATTGATTTCATCATTACTCTGTAGTAGCTTGCTTTTGATAATAAAGGGTATTATCCTTGGTGTGGTAGCCCTCATGACTTGGACCATGATCCCTGGTATGGGAGTCCAATTTTTGGTTGGTTGTTATCCCTTCAAGAGGCCATCTTCGTTATTATTATAGTACTAGAGACCATTTTGGTTGTTATCCCTTCGGAAGGCCATCTTGGTTATTATCCTATTATATGAGGCCATCTTGGTTGTTATCCCTATGGGAGGCCAATTTTCTTACTATTGAAGGGCTATTAGCCTATTATCCCTGGTACAAGAGCCCATTTGTATTGGTTGGTTACTATCCTAGTACATGAGGCCATTTTGATTGTTATCGCTATGGGAGGTCATCTTGGCTATTATCCTAGTACATGAGGCCATCATAATAATGTAGAGATAGTAGAGGACCTGCGAAGACATGGGATGTCTCCAGGTCAGCAACACAGGAAAAGAAAGATGTTCATCCTTCCGACTTCAGAGGGAGTCAAACTATTTGAGAAGAATGAAGAGACAATACCTTCTCCCCTTCAACAGTTCAAACGGAGACAATTATTGATCCAACTGATCCAGTTGATCTTGTATCTCCAAATGAAGATTCTCGAAGACATTGGTAGTAGGTCGGGAGAATCCTACATGGGCTTGACAGACTTTGCTAGAGGCAAAGGGACATGCATCTCCTCGTGAATACATTCCGAGAGAGAAAGAGACCACAAATATTTTTGGGCTATGTTCAGATTTTCTAGCTAGCTCATCATTGATATTGAACCTTCTTGTCATGGAGAAGCACCAAGTTAGTAGGCCTGGCAAGATGCCATGATCGAAGAATATCAGTCCATTATGAAGAATGATGTGTGGGATATTGTTTCAGGACTAGAAAAGAAGTATGTGGTGACTTCCAAGTGGATCTATAAGATCAAACATGCAACTGATGGAAGTGTCGAGAAGCACAAAGAGAGATTTGTGGCTAGAAGATTCTCTCAAGTGGAGGGAATAGATTATGAGGATAAATTTTCTCCTATTGCAAAAATACACTTCCATCTATACTATTATTTATCTTGTAGCATCCATGGGTTGGAGACTACATCTGATTGATGTAAAGATAATCCTTTCTCAATGGTGAGATTGAGGAAGAAGTTTCCATCGAGCAACCAGATGGATTTGTGACACATGAGAAGGAGTCTCATGTATGTAGGTTGAAGAAATCCTAGTATGGACTAATGCAGGCACCTTGTGCTTGGTATGAGATATTTGATGATTTTGGGCTTCAAAAAGAGTGTTGTTGATCCAAACCTATATTGCAACATTGTTGGTGACGAGTGATTGATTTCAGTCCTATATGTGATAACCTATTCCTCACCGATTCAAAAATCCTTATTGTTGAATGCATGTGTGCATTACCTTATGAATTCAAGATGAAGGAATTTGGTATGATGCACTAATTATTAGACTAGAAGTGTGGAGAGAGAACTAATGGGATTCTCCTATGTCAAGGGAAAATACACAATCGAGATATTAAAGAGATTCAGGATGATGGACTGCAAATCCATGCCTACATTGATACTGATGGATCTAAAGAAAATGAACGAGGCTTCTACTAATTCAAGTGATATTGATCCACATCCTTACCGATAGTTGAAATGATCATTGATGTATCTGGTTAACACTAGACCTAATATATGCTATGCATTGAATGTACTCAGGAAATTCATGAGTCAGATGAGATAGACACACTGGATAGCAACAAATCATGTGTTGAGATATTTATGAGGCACAACTGATTATGGCATGAGATATGCCTCTGTTGTAGACATGAGATTGTAGGGATATGCCATTGCAGATTGGGAAGGGAGCATTGTGGACCGAAAGAGTACATCCGATTGTTTTTTTACTTTGGGATATGCCATGGGCTCCTGGTGCAACAGGAAATAGACTTATGTGGCTTTGAGTAACACAAAAGAAGAGTACATTGCATTATGTGTGGCAGTTCGTGAAGCAGTGAGGCTTTGCAAGCTCTTTGCAGACTTATTTGGTCATGAGATGTGTTAAGAACCAAATATCAATATAGCATAGAAAAACCTCATAATAAGTACTCAATGCCTTGAAAAAGAGATAATTTCAGATAATAAGCCTCTTCGAGGGGGAAACCCTCTTTTACCCCACATAAATGTTCAAGTACAAGATGATTCCAAATGAAAATGTCTCCTTGGTATATATAGGAGACTAGGAGGTATAATTACAACTAATGGAATAAAGCCAACATAAATAAAATAACATTACTAATGTAATATGACCCAATTAAGGGGTAATAAGCCAATATTAAGGCTTAACATGCCCCTCCCCTTGAGACAAGTGTTGTCCACAACGCTTGAGTAACTCTGGATGCTTTTGTATAAAAGACTCATCTTCCAAAGTGGAATCTTCATCCGGTAGTTTCCTCCATTTAATGAGATACTTTGAAATGGATCTATTCCTTAGTTGGTGAATTTTTGTGTCAGTGATGGCTTCAGGCTCCAATATGATTTTTCCTTCCTCGTCAAGTTCTGGAAATATAGTTTGAACTGGGATCTTGTCTCCTATAACCTTGTTTAAGCATGAAACATGGAAAATTGGGTGTACTCGTGAAGATGCAGGAAACTCCAATTTGTATGCCATAGTACCAATATTTTGCAACACCTTATAAGGGCCATAGTACTTTGGTGATAATCTATTATCCTTCTTGGCTTGCTT
>ML845033.1:24633-37089 GCA_009831015.1 Picea engelmannii
AAAATTTCTCAAACTTGAATCACTCGACACCATACACTAGCCTCTAAGTTGTTTTGTAGACAAAATGTCAATCTTAGAAATTCACCACTAAAAAAAGAATGCCAACCACTTGTCATCCACAATTGGGTTGGGTTGGTTTAAATAATGATGTGTTGATTTGCATCTACATACAATGGTCACAATTTTATGCTACTTACAGTGGTCACAATTCTATTTTCTAAGACACTTTGGCATGTTCTCATTTTTCATTGTCTAACTAGTAGATTTCATCATGTTATTATAGATTTCGCCATGAATTTTTTATATTTTAGATATTGATTCTTATTAATAGTGTAAAAACAATTTACATCAACTACAAACTAAAGTTAATCACTACATCTAGAATTGCGTGTGATTATAAAAAATTTAGAGAAACAACATCACATATCAGAAAAGGGTATGTGGATTTTATTGAGAAAGTTGAAACAAATATATTTTATTTATATTGGAAGAATATGGTATATAATCATAAGTTCATTTGTTAAAGGTGCTTAGTCATAAGACAAGAAAGTTAAAGGTGGATAACCATAAGCTAAGATGGTTGAAGGTGGTTAGTTAAAAGTGATTGTTATGTGCCTAATCACGACATAGATAACATCTTTATAATAAGGTCATATCTGTACAAATGTTTTCTTTATATAATAACGACATATATACCTAACATAAGTTTAGGGTTAGTGTTTATGTATCTTGTTAGTCCCTGCTAAAGCAAGGAATATAGCAATCGATTGCAAGTCAAAACCATTTTGAATTTTGTAAATTTACAAAAATTTTAACAATGTTTTATAATGTTTTTCAATAAATATTTATTAATGAGAATTTTATATATAAATAAAATTTTATTTTTATTTTTAAATATTCAAAATTCTATTTTTTGATTGGTCAAAATCTCTGAAGTGACTAATTTCCCTTGGTTGGAGGTGATAATTAACCACAAAACTAAAAAAATTAACTTATTTGTTTTTTAAAAAATCCACAAATAGCCACGTATTAATTAAAAGTACAAATAATGATTGATGTTACCGACATTCTGTGTAGTAAATGTAAGAATACACTTTGTATTTTGAAACTTTGTTTCATCTCCCAATGAGTTGATGAGTGCACTTTCTCCACCGTCCAAATGTACATACCCGATAACGTCAACCACAATGTTTAGCCTCGAGTTTTGTTTTGCATGCTTAAATAATGGAAATTCTCGTACTTTATTTTGCAAAATGTACAAACCCGATCACATCAACCACAATATTTAGTCCTGGGTTTTGTTTTGCATGCTTAAATAATCGATGATCTCTTGTACATTAATAATTATATGTAATATCAACAGGCTATCTTGTCACTAATGCCAACCTACCCATTATTTATTACAATATGTTGAGGATAGCAAAGAATTTATGCGGAAGAGGGAAACGTTATTAATATTCCTCTAGGTGAGGTGAAGCTTTGAGAATAGTCTCTTCTTAGAAAATTTGGTAAGCTTATGCCTCTTTCATTGAAATTAGAGGCTTCCTCGAATTTCAATGAAGAGAGAGAGAGATTATAGCTACAATTGAAGGGAAAAGGGTATGTGGATTCCATAAACCTAGAATATTATGGAATCCACATACCCTTTTCCATAGAATATACTAACTAGATCCAAAAATCAAAGACATGAAATATGGTAGTACACATATTATAATATATTATCAAGGAAAAAACAAGCTACATGAAATTTGGACATTTGAACAAAAATTTACAAGTTAAATGAGTACATCAATAAAAAATAAAATACTAACCTTGCAAGTTCAAAATCTGAGCTATGTAGATCGAGAATTGGATTCGTTCAGCCGGTGGGTGATGGAAAAAATAAACAGCTCAAACAAAAGCCAAGAACAATGTCGCAACTATGGCAATTGTGTCGCAAAGTCTCTTAAAGTCACGTATATATAGATCAAATAGTCAACTATCCGTTAATACCGACCAATGAGATAGGCAAAATTTTCGTCGATATTGCCATGAAAATCCAGACTAGGTTAAAATAAGATTTTCATGGATATTTTGATGAAATTTCGTGGCAATATCAACGAAAATCCCGCCTTGTTTAAAAAAAAAGATGAAACTAGTGGAAGCGTGGAAAAATTTCATGGAATAATTTCTTGGGTGTATTTTGAAAGGTATAAATATCTATATCTACGACTGCTTCCTCGTCATTATTAGAGTAACAAGGCACGTCCCTTCTCTTGAAGGGATTATGAAATTTAGACTTTAAAGCACCGAGTTGGACCTTCTTGCTCATGTGAGTATTCCAGTAATTCTTTATTTCATTGTTTGTTCGACCAGGAAGTTTCCCTGCTATCAACGCCCATCTGCACATTGCCATGTGATATTAATGGTACTTCATCTACTATATATATCACCCTCTAAATTTGAAGAGAAGACTATGAAATCATTGTAGGAGTTTTTGATTGAATGCTTATGCATCTAATGAACATTACATCCTCCGATTGTAAACTATTGTTGAATCGCATACCGATTGCCAAGAATATGATGTAATATTATGAGGAGATCCTCTTCTTCGGGGGATATATTTCCATGCTTAATATCTAGACGAAGATAGGTCAACCAACGCAATCTACAACTTTTTCCACCTCGGTTGAGACCTGTAAAACAAATATCTTCAACTCAAGCTCGATATATTACTTTAGAAGCTTCTCATTAAAGGAATTATTTTGGGGAAAACTTAAAATATTCTTCCCATATTCCTCTATAATATTTCTAGCAATTGAGACCTCTTATACTACTACGCCTCATAGGCCTAAGAGATTCTAGTTTTGTACAGATTAATTATCATTCCAATAAGAGTGAAAGTGGCTCACCTGCTTTCTTGGGAAGAGATCTCCATCCACCAACTCCATGGATTTTAATGTACTCACTCAAAATCATGTCATCCTTCTTCTCACGCGATTTGTTTGTCTGTAGGGTTATGTGTAGTAATCTTCTCCATCTGCATGCATATATAACAACAACAATGAATTACAGAACATTCAAATCCCAAATCCGTTGCATTCAATGCTCTATCTATCTACTAACACATGGAACATATCCATGTTAATCTTAACACTGGTTTGCAGTGCACATAGATCGATGAGGTGTCAAAATTTCTGGAAGAAGCAATTTTACTGTACGAGAAAAAAACACATTTTGAAAATACCTTCTTCGTGGTAGAAACCTTCTACCACGGCATATAAAATATAGATTATGTTCCAAGACTAAAATGTACAACTCTCCACCTGGTAAGGAAACATCGCTCAAGAGTATTCCACTTCCACCTAGTAGCCTATTCTTTAATTGATAGGAAGGGAAATGTGTGCAGCAGAATTAAAAAGAAACCACAAAGAGGGAAACGATGTTCCTGGTAATGCATTCTTTAACCTTACATTTAAATTGAAAAACTCCACCTGGTAATTCTTTAACCTTACATTGAAATTGAAACATGGATGTCACCCTTCACATTCCACTAACCATACCTGCTAAGTTTTTTCAAAATGTAAAAAATTATTTAACAAGTAAAAGTTAAAATTAAGTAATCTTGGTTGTATTTGTATAAGTATACTTCGTGGCAATTGGAAACTTGGCTCAGTGATTTCTTCACCCTAAAAAGTAAATGTGAAAAAGTAAACAGATTAACAGATGCTTTTATAAATGAGAGGAAGTTATTAACATTAAATCTCATTCATTGATTTTGATGTAAAACAAAGAATATGATAACATCTTTAATTGTTAACCACAAGATTGGAATTTGTAATTAAAAGGTTGATTAAACCACATATTCTATAGGGGGCGTAAATATAATGTTTATTTATTTATTATGTTCATACT
Organism: Picea engelmannii; assembly: GCA_009831015.1. Lineage (NCBI taxonomy): Eukaryota > Viridiplantae > Streptophyta > Pinopsida > Pinales > Pinaceae > Picea > Picea engelmannii. Next base: position 28,528 of record ML845033.1, read on the forward strand.
CCTCATCTTATTGGAATATGAATTAATCAATATTTTAATGACAAAATCTAATCTGAAGGTTGGGTCGAAGCTTAGGTCAAAGTTTAGGTTGCTGACATATTCTTGTAAGGTTAGGTTGCAACTTTAATTCCTTTACATTTATGAATTCATCGGTTCATCTTTACTTTTTTCTTTTTTATTATTTCAATTGAAATTATTAAACTGGACAATGGTGACAAAATGAGAACAAGAAGTTACAATTGGGAAAGAAAATAAAATGAGCAGAGCGCAATAGTATTGAGTATTGAGAATCTAGAGAGTATTATAGAAATAGACAAAAGGCTCAGCTAAATAGGCTCAAGCAATTCAAGAACAAGTGTACAGCTCACGAAGACAGTTGATAGTGTACAGTCAGACTGTTAAGATTACATATATATTTAACACTACCTCTTAAAATCAACAGTTACAAACATCAGCACTGATAATGCCCAAGTGTTGTCTTTGAAAATCAAAAACAAATTTTCCTAGTGGCTTTGTAAAAATATCTACGAGTTGATCTTGAGAGCCACATAATTGAAGTGTTATGTCACTGTTATTGACTAGCTCTCGTATGAAGTGAAAACGAGTGTCAATATGTTTTCTTTTCTTATGAAACACGTGATTTTTGGATAGAGCAATTGTTGAGGTGTTGTCACAGAAGATAGGAGTTGGCTCATTTTCTGTATGTGACATATCATTCAATATTATTCTCAGCCACACAGCTTGACAGGAAGCTGAGGTAGCATCGACATACTCTACCTTTGTAGAAGATATTGATACAATGGGTTGTTTCTTTGATGCCCATGAAATTAGGTTCATGCCAAGGTGAAAAGCATGCCCTAAGGTGCTTTTCCTATCATCTAGGCTTCCTGCAAAATCACTGTCTATGTAACCAGAGAGATGATTATCATCAGACTAAGTGTACCATAAGCCAAAATTGAGAGTGCCTGCAACATATCTCAGAATCCTTTTCGCCATCTTCCGGTGAGAATCTTTGGGGGATTCCATGAACCTGGAAACAAGACTGGATGCATACATAATACCAAGCCTAGTTGTTGTAAGATACAACAAATTTCCTAGTAAAATTTTGCACAGGGTAGGGTCCACTGTAGGGCCTTCATCTTTCTTGCTCAATTTTGTGCCTAGGGGTATAGGATTTTCTGTTGGATTGCAGTCTTCCATGCAAAATCTTTTGATGATGTCCGCTGCATACTTGTGCTGATAGACAAAAATGTCTTTGGTTGATTGATCAACCTCAATCCCCAAAAAATATTTCATTATGCCAAGATTTGTCAGCTCAAACTCAGATTCAATGGCATGTTTAAAACTCATTAACTCAAAATTTCCAGTATATATCATGTCATCAAAATATAAACATACAATCAAAATTTTACCATGCTGATATGTTTTGGTGTATAAAGTTGGCTCATTATGGCTTCTGTTGAAACCACTTTTGATCAAGTAAGTGTCAATTATGCCGTACCAAGCTCTTGGAGCTTTCTTTAGGCCATGTAGGACTTTCTTCAACCGATACACTTTGGCTGGCTGCTCTTTTAATTCAAATCCAGGTGGTTGGTCCACACAAACCTTTTCATCTAGGACACTCTTTAGGAAAGATGACTTGACATCCATCTGGTACACTTTCCATTTGTGTTGAGCGGCTATGGCTAAGAGAGTCCTGACAATGTCCAATATTTCTACTGGAGAAAAAGTTTCACCATAATCAGTACTTGGTTATTGTGAGAATCCTTTGCCAACAAGTCTTGAATTGTGCTTTTCAATATGCCCCTTTTCATTAAGTTTAGTTTTGTAAACCCACTTGACACCAATACTTTTCTTGTGTTTGGGCAGATCAACAAGATCCCATGTCTTGTTCTTCTCAATGGAGTCAATCTCTTGGTTCATTGCTTGAACCCAATGTGGCTCTTTAGCTGCCTCTTTAAAAGATGTGGGTTGACCTGACATTAATGCAAAAATATTTTGTTATTCAATGTCATCCAACTGCTGATGGATTTCTCTCAAACTTTGAGTTCTCTAATTTTGATGTTCAGAGGATGAGTTTCTTCTAGAAGTTGAGTTATCCCGAGAATTTTCAGATTGTCCTTGTACCTACAGTCTTGGAAGGGCAGGATGATGTGTTTTCTTTCCTGAATTCTCTGTGTCTTCAGGAAGTGACAACAATGGATCATGACTGTCCATTTGTTGATTTTCAGACTAGTTCCAGGACTGATTTTCAAAAAAAATTACATATCTGCTGAGAATTGGTTTCTTTGAGATGGGATTGTAGATCCTGTAAGATTTTGATGTTTCACTGTATCTAGTAAAGATATATTTCTCACTTCTATCATCCAGTTTCTTCCTTAATTCAAAAGGTATGTGAGCATATGCTATGCATCCAAATGTCCTTAGATGAGCAACATTTAGCTTTTTCCCACTCCATACTTCTTGAGGGACCTTCATCTTGAGACTGGTGGTTGGATATATATTCAGGAGATAGACTGAGCATGCTATTGCTTCAGCCCAAAATGTATTTGACAGACATTTCTCTTTGAGAAGGATTCTTGCCATGTTCATGATTGTTTGATTTTTCCTTTCAGCCACTCCATTCTATTGGGGGGTATACCTGGTTGTAGTTTGCATCATGATGCCTTGTGATTTGCAGAAATTTGAAAATTATTTAGAGTTGTATTCTCCTCCTCCATCTGACTTGAGAGCTTTTAGATATTTGCCACTATGTTTTTCAGATTCTGCTTTGAATTCTTTGAATTTTTCAAAAGTTTCAGACTTGTGTCTGGGAAAATAGATCCAAATTTTCCTCCTAAAGTCATCAATAAACGTTAGAAAATAAAAGCTACCACCTATTGAATATGTTTGCATTGGTCCACATTGGTCAGTGTGAATGAGTGCTAGGTGTTGTTTGGCTTGAGTGGAGGGCTGTGGAAAACTAGTTCTCTTATGTTTTCCACGTATGCAAGACTCACATGGGGGATGTTGCTCTTAGAAGACAGGTACACCCTTGACCATGGAGTTCTTCTGGAGAAGACTTAGACTCTAAAAGGGTAGATGTCCAAATCTTGTATGCCAAACCATAGTTTCATTGGGGTTGGATGCACTTTGTGCATATGATTGGATCAGATTTACAGTTCTGAGGGTCAGGGGAAACATTTTATTCCTGGTCATGTGGATTTCATAAATCAATTTTCTGCTGGGCGTTGTATCATATATCCTAAATGATGCTCCTTCAGAAAGTACCTTATAGACATGTTCAATGAGATGTCCTACACTTAACAAATTATGTGTCAGATATGGAACATGATAGACATTGTGTACATGTCTTTCTTTACATTTTGTTTAGTAAGAATAAGAACAATTCATTTTCCTTGAACTTTGACTAAAGAATCATTTCCAAGTGTGATATCATATGAAATTGAAGAATAAATGCATGAGAGTAGATCTTTGTTACATGTCATGTGATTGTTGCAACCACTATCCAGCAACCATAGATCTTTATGTTTTTCTTCAGTCTTGTGGCATGAGAGAAACATACCATCTGAGGTTTCTCCTTCATCATTTGAGACGTGTTCTCTTCCTGAGAGATGATCTTCTTGCTTCTTCCGACATTCATATTCATAGTTCCCTAAATTTTTGCAGTAATAACACCGTATGCTTGATTTGTCATTTGATCTTCTCCCTATGCCTCTTTGAGTTTGGAAATTTTGATTCTGGTTCTGTTGTTTGTAACCTTCAAAATTATGATTCTGTTTCCATTGGCTATAACCTTCATTTGAGTGATGGTTACTAATTAGACTTCTCCCTCTTCCTTGATGACCTCTGCATCTCCCTCTTCCTCTCCCTATGCTGAAGGATAATTGAGTTTTGAAGGCATTGGCGATTGACTCATCTACAAGATGTAGTCTGGTCTCATGTGTCAACAAAGAGCCCATTAATTCATCTGTTGAAAAATTTGACAGATCCTTGGATTTAAGGATAGCTGTTACAACAATTTCAAATTTCTTTGGTAAACTTCTTAGGACTTCTCAACAATTCATTGATCAGGGATGGCTTCACCAATCAATCTAATCTGGTTTACGATTCCCATGAATCTGGTCATAAACTGATCAACATTTTCAGACTCTTTCATTTTTAAAGTCTCAAAGTGTGTCCTCAAGGTCTATAGTTTGACTGTTTTGACTCTGTCATTGCCTTGGTAAGATGATTTAAGGATGTCCCAGGCCTGTTTTGAAGTAACAGTTCTTGTGATTTTTGAGAAAATCGAGTCATCCATGGAATTTTGAATCCAAAATTTGGATTTATTTTCTCTATTCCTCTGTGTTGCTTGATCAGTCCTCTGTTGATTGGTCATGGCAATAATGTCTGTTGGATCTGGTTCCACATATCCAAGATCCACTGGATCCCAACACTCTTGTGCTTGCAAGAAGGCTCTCATTCGAAGAGACCAAAACTCATAATTCTTTCCAAGAAGAATCGGTCCTTGAGTTGGTCCTAAATTGCTTAAGGTGGCCATCTTTGAAGAAAGAAACAAAATATTGTTTAAATATTTGTGTGCTTACCTGTTTCCTATGCATAAAACTAGGTCTGCGAAGTTCTCTTAGTGACTTCAGAACGAAAAACACGAGGTAGAACATTTCTTTAGCTTCAATCTGGCCAGATTTGACTATCCGAGTGCAAGATCTATGGATTCATAGCTATGAGCTCTGTTCTTTAGCAAATGTAACCCCTCTAATGGCGGAATCGGGCTATCTAAGTTTACTCGACAGCTAAAATAAACTTTTAGTTCAGCTTCTCATGTGACTAGGAACTGAGAACCAGGCGCTTCGGGTTTTTGCATTTCAGGACTTCGCGTTTTAGGACATTGGAGGACTGTTCACCTCTCTTCTTCTGACTCCCGATTTTCCGAAGTTCCTCTCGACTTCCGATCTCTAAAATCCCGATAGGGGCCTAACGCGTGCTAGCTCCTCCCTTATCCTCCGCTAATGTGACCTCCAGCTGTGACCCAGGGCTAATATCCCAAGCCCTTCGTGATTTCACGTATCAGGAACTCCCGATGTGATTCACCTCCTTACTCATGAAGTCCAAACTCTCAATCCTTTAGATCTGACGACTCCGATCCTTCCTCGATTTGACGGCTTAGATCTCTTTTTTGCGTATCCGGACTTCACATTTCGCGAAGTTGGAGGGTTGCTCACCTCCTTACTCTCGATCCCCGATATCCCGAAATTATTTATGGATAATCAACGACCTACGCTTTCTCCTTGATTGATGGCTATGACCAAGTCGTGAACTCGAGTTTCACGAATTCTCAGAATTCCTACCTCTAATTTCTCGATTTTCAAAATAGCGATGGTGCTAGATCGACGGTCCATATCCTCCCTTTGATCAACAGTTGTGATCAAATTGGGGTTTTGCATTTCGCGACTTTGGAGGTTGGCTCACCTCTGCTCTTCCAAGTTCCAAAACTTCGACGAGACCGGATCGACAGCTCACGGTCTCCCTTGATCCAACGACTCAGATCAAGTTGCAATTTCACGTTTCGCAAGTTCTCACGACTCAATCTTTGACTTCTCTCAATCACGAGTCAATGAAATGTTGATCTCAATCCACGTGTCCTCCTTGACGCTGGACAGTCTCTATGATTTCGAAACTTTGTAGGTCCGATTCTCCTGCACACTTTCAAAGATTTATTCTTAGTGCACTTTACTTTGATCGGATGACTGTTGTTTCTCTCACCTTGATCTAACGGCTGAAACACGTTCTCCTTTTCTGCAGGGCCAATAATGGCTCAAATATTTTCGCAGGGCCGATCTTACGATTGTTGAGCTTGTGTTTTGCTGTATTAACAAAGACTTTCTTCTTGAGAAGGAATTTTGTGAATCTTTCATGAATTCTTTAAAAAACTCATGGATCTTTAGTTTGTATCCTTCGATTCTCCTTCCGCATGTCTGCCTTCACACGCTGTGATGTTTCCAGTGATCTTTTTGAGCACACTAATGTCTCCACGCTCCTTAAGCGGACTGCTGACTTTTCTTCAAGATTCTTTAAATGTTGTGTCCTTCTGTAGCTCATCTGCTTCTTAACGCTTGTTGTCTGCAACGATCTTTTGAGCGTATCACGGACTGTGTCCTGTTCTCCAATCATTGTGAAGAATCTTGTGTCTCGTGCTCTCGTAAACAGTGTAGGTTCTGCGCTTCTTAGGATCGAGCTGCTCTCTAGACTGTGTGAAGAGGCTTACCATTCTGCACTTCTTAGGATCGAGCTGCTCTCTAGACTATGTGAAGAGGCTTACCATGACAAAATGAGATCAAGAAGATAGAATTGGGAAAGAAAAAAAAAATGAGCAGAGCACAATAGTATTGAGTATTGAGAATCTAGAGAGTATTATAAAAAAAGATGAAAGAGTGAGCTAAATAGGCTCAAGCAAATCAAAAACGATTGTAAGATGGCAGTGTAATGTTGAGGCTACATATATATTTAACAAATGGCAAATGGAATACCAGGTGCAATGAAAACCCGGCCTGTACATTGAACACTTGATAACTGAATATTAAAAGTTTCTGATATTCCAATCGTTGGCTTATCTCAAAACCTGGCCATTAAAAGCTTGTGATTTTCAGATATTCCAGACGTTGCCTGAGCGATAAAGTGTGGGCAGCAAATTTGCAACCTTGTCCTATACAAGGGTTTGTGCCCAACCTGAGTAGAAGCATATTGTTCAAATTGTAATCTGAACAATGAAAATTGCAATCTAAACGGTTTGTATCAGTGAAATCTCAGCTGATTCTTATCAGTGAAATCTCAGCAGGTTTATATATAATGTAATTTTGCAAGGTTTATTCCTTCATTCTTTTAAGGGGAGTAGATTATCTCGTTTTTTTCGTTATACTCGAAGCTTATGGAAAAACATACTAGGGTCATGGCTCTCCATCCTTACATCCAGCGGTTGCAAATCACCATTATTCTTGTGCTGCATCATGCAGAGCGTAAAAGAGGAGTAGCTAAAATTGCCTTTAATAACACACTCAAATTGAAAGGAAAGTTGACACATACCGCAATGGTGGTCTTGACGATGGTATCGTTATCTTGAGCTTTATCCACTAAACGTATGAGCACGTCTATCAGACTCTCATCACTCTCCTTCATACAAAGACGGTACTTATCTGTCAGTCTCTGCAAAATCTCATCCCTGCGCGTGCCAAACTTTTTCATTTCTCTCTCGCAGCGCTGGAGATCTAGCCATCCAAGAAATGGAATATAATCCCTCACAATAAATGCTCCCAGCAGCTTCAAATGGGTGTTGATCATCTCCTTAAGCTCTTTGACCTCTCGCGCGCTGCCTATGTAGCTTTTGTTAGGTAGGATTGACCGTACAATAGTACCAAATATGAGATCAACCATCATTGATTTCACGTTCACAATAGCTGAAGCCTATACTTTAATTCCCATCTGCGTGCAGCTCTGGAACAGGCCACGCACCAACTTGGACACTTCCTCCTTTCGAATATGTTGAGACGACTCCACCCTGGAAGGGGATAGAAGCTGCGATGTGCAGATCCTGCGAAGGTTTCGACACAAGTGGTCATATGGATCGAGGCCGAGCATCGTACAATCGTAGCCTATATGCTGTTCTTGTTTAGCTTGAGCCTATTTAGCTCAACTATTTCTCTTTACATACTACTTACTACTTCAGAACTTCTTCATGTACTGGTTTTGTACTCATCTTCTTATATTCTAATACACTGTTTTCTGTTTTATTCACAATTTATCTTCTTATATTCTAATACACTGTTTTCTTCATGTACTGGTTTTGTACTCATCTTGCTTCACAATTTATCAGAACTTAGTACCAAAATCATGTGAGAGCCGAGTTTGAGCAGCATGATATGGCCATAACGCAAAGCGTTTGATGAAGAGGTCGATTTGTGTACAGAAGATGGATGTGCCCAATAATTGGCTAGTCAACTTTATTTTAACATTCAACTTTACCAATATAAATTTTTCATATTTATCCTAAAACTTTTAAATAATTATTACAAAATAACTATATAAAATAATATAAAAATCAAATTATTACAAAATAACTATATAAAATAATATAAATATTTTTAGACCTTATTAGTCCCTGCCGGAGGGACTATAGGGATGAATTGAATTTTATCCTAATTTTAGTTTGAAATTTCGTGTTTTAAATTAAAAAAAAAACAAAACATATTTATTGGCAAAGCTATTGGTTCAAAGAATTGAAGCTTTATTGTGGCACCGTTGGCGAAGTTTATGAAAAAGTGATTTTTCATTAAAGGACTGTAATGAATTAAATAAGAACTTAAATAACTCTGAGGTGGAGTTTTGGGAACTAATTTGTCGCCGCGTTTGAAGAAGACAAGACCCCCTACTTTTAAACTCATTGATAGTCATTTCCATCTACGCCCACATGCAGCACTGTATTTCGTGTTCAAGACTCTTTCCCAAAGGAGATCAAGATGGTGGTGTTGATGAAGTCGTCGCCTCTACCACCTAAGGAGATGAAGA
>ML845034.1:27008-40250 GCA_009831015.1 Picea engelmannii
TCACTTTTCCTAAGTTTTCACTTTATAATTCGAAAGTGACTTTACCAGTATCATTTCCCTAGCTCATCCGTCTAATGGTTTACGGGAAACTGTGTAAACCACCACGGTATTCCGACTGCCTAGGAAAAACGGGACATTACAGACATTGGCCCTTTTTAGGGAAAATCTCAGCACTAGAAGACAAACGTTGGCCCTCTCTGGGCCTCCAAACTCTGCCACACGTGCCAAACTTCCCTGTAAAGCTGCCACACGTTGGAGGTGACGTCAAGGATCTCTGGAGGACGTCCTGGGTCAACAGAGGAACACGTTCCACCTGCAGTGGGTCAACCCCCTAGGGCTGGGCTCAGCCAAGGCATCCTGGATGAAAATGTCTTTCTTCTTCTCTCGTGCAATGGCTCGACCAATCATTGTCCTGTCTCTGCCCCTGATGAGGTCCCAGCAACCATCTGATGGGCTCTTCAGCCCCATGGATGTCCGAACTAATCATCTCACCATGTGTATCGGTCCACTTGGTACCTGTCTGTCGGGCATGGTCCTGCACATCAAAAACTTCGCCCTCCATGGGCTCATTAGTCCTCGAGATCATAGCAATGTCAATCATATTTCATCATTAATTTTACCAAATGCATGCATAAAACCCCTAGCATATCATCTAATAGCTCAAAGACATTACAATGACCTACTATACAAAGCTGAAGAAAAAGACAAAGTGACCTATTGGGCCAGCATCCATACGAAAGGGAAAGTTCCCAAAGGATATCATCCAAGCCATGTAATACGAGGTGGTGGAAAGACAGGGGTGAATATTATCCGTGGGTGCCTTCGTAGGAGGCGAGTTGTACCTATCATGGATGCAATTTTTTCCAAGCCCTTTATTGCCTTTATTCTTTCTTTTATTTATTGTTTTTTCTTTCTTTTTATTTCAAGGTCTAACTAGAGGACACTGCCTTGGTGTGGTGACCAGAGCTGACAGTGTTACCCACAAGTACTTTCACAGAGATGATAACGCTGGCTCGTGATCAGACCCCCTTTCCCTTGGCCATGCAACCAAAGGTCACTGCCCTGGCATGGTAACCAGATAATGGCAATGTCATACTGCTAGGTACCTATGAACATAATGGGCTGACTCGTGATGAGACCCCCATCCTCTTGGCTAGGTCTTGTTTTTTGTCATTTTTCTTAGGGTCCCTCTTGTTTCTTATTGAGAGGTTTTTTATTGCTTTCTCGGGGATCCCTAGGCGAGGCATCTCTAGGTTTTATTTTTTATGGCTTTTATCTCTTACCAGTTGCTTTTACCCCCTGGGCCTTTAGGCCCTTCTTCCCACAGGATAAGGTGTAACCCCATAAATAGGTCATCCTAATGTCCGGACTAGGGGAATGGGATAGATGAATGGGAGATAAGATGTAAAAGTGATATAATGATGGGAGCGGACAATGGCTCTTCATATCCCCCTTAGTAGCTAACCAAAACCTATGAATACAAGCTCGTTAGGGCACCCCGTTAATTCCCCCAACCATGGTCAAGTGGGTTAGTGTAAGATCCAAGCAGTCATCAGAAATGTAAGGAATCTAATGCATATATCTGAAAGTTATAATGATCAAACATGACACATACCATGATCCCTGGACCAATTACCTCATGGAGCAAGAGTCTTCTCTGATGCAAGTCCTAGCCGAAGGTGATGGATGTTGTTGCTGCTGACAGGACAGGTCTGATGAAGGAGAAGAAAGATGGGCCCTCCAGGGCCATGCTCAGGTCAATCCTGCTCTCGATACTCCATGTCTAGGACCTGTGGGCCTCGAGACATGATCTCCTAGTTATCCCTAGAAATCGGGGATAACAGGTCTTGTTGGTGGTGAAGGTCTTTCTCCTGAAGAATATAGCAAAGGATTTGGTTGGGTTTTCTTCCCTTGTTGAGAAGGGCTTCCCAGGATACTTCTTGTGTTCTTGTGCATGGTGTTTCTTCTTGTGATCTTGGTTGTTGCAATATTATTGTTCATGGTTAAGATAAATGCAAAATTGGAATGAACTACATGCTTAACCTAGCTTATTAAAAACATCAACATGGTTTCAGAGCATAGGTCTTGAAGAACCCATTGCACAAGCTACAAGCTTTTACCAGTCATCCCTCCTCTTCTATAGAACCGTACGATCCTCCTAGGGTTTCCAGAAAATTCGTACGACCCTCTTCTTTTGAGTGTTTCAGCACTTGGAACTTGGACATTGGGGCTAAAATTACCATAGGAGTGTACGGCCTCCTTCAGCGCACCTTCAGTAAGCTTCAGATTGCATTTCCGAGCATTTTGACTTTTTGGCCCTAGGGTTTCGCTAATTTCTGTAGAAATTTCAGAATTAGGGCTTCTGCAATTTCTTGAAGGAGTTCTTCAGCTCACCAGTGTTCTCCTATCTTTCAAAGGCTTATTGTTGGCAGACATAAGTCCAACTAAACCTAAAAGTGCTAACCTAGCCTAGCCGTTAGGTTTACTAGCCAAGTTGAGAAGGGTTTGTGAAGAATCCAAAAAATGAGCAAAATCATAATGAGAGGAAAGCTTGATGATTCAAGCAAACTCAGTTGTAGGAAAACAAGACCTCAAAGAAATGAAGACATCAACATATCAACACCCTCAGGTATGCACTTGTATATATATTATTTGTATCATTGTCATGAGGGAAACTGCAGGATGAAGGAGCCTTTTTGTTGAAGTCATGGATCCAAAGGAATCTTAGTGCATTCAGTGGAACGACACACTGAAAGTGAAGACTCCAGGTTTGATTGTTGTAATTGTCATTCCTCTAACCTATATTTCTAAAGTTTGCTACAAGTAGGTGTTGTAGATGGGACAACAATCCTTAAATTGTTTTGATACTAGAGATGTACTCATTATTCTCCTTTAGGAGATATTCTTGTTTTGGTTCCTCTTGTTTTCTTGTTCCAGACAGGTTAAGAACAAAGGAAGATGCTTACCCTTCAGAGGGAGTCAAAACTATTTGCGAAAGAAGAAGAACAGAACCATCATTGACACAACCAATGCAATAATGCATGATCAGAATCCTTCTAGGATTACATGGGCAGAAGCATGCATGACACAATATATGTTCAGAACAAGAGTCTTCACCAGACTTAAAAAAAAAAGCATAACTCCCGAAGAAGTCTTCACCGGAATGAAGCCTGAGATTGAACACTTCAGGTTATTTGGGTGCCCAGTGTATCTTCATGTACCCAAAGAGAAGAAGTCCAAGCTAGATCCTTCAGAAAGAAAGGATACAGTGAATCTTCAAAGACATTCCAGATCGACATCCTTGGTCAGAGACACAGATTGAGACGAACAAAGACGTTGTCCTTGAAGAATAGATAGTCTTTCAAAGATCCGGAGAATCTCTGATGGAGATTGACAGTAAGAAAATACCTTCTCCCCCTCCAGCAGTTCAGAGGGAGACAGACATTAATCCAGTTGTTCCAGTTGATATGTTCAGAGATATTGTAGTAGGGCATAAAAGGCCTACCTAGACTCTCTGCAAGAGGCAAAGAAACATACAAACCTCTCAAGGCACATCCTGAGAAAGCAAAAAAGATTTTCGAGCTATCCTTTAGTCATGAGCCACTTCATTGATGTTGAACCTCATTGTCTTAGAGAAGCAACAGGAGAAGAAGTATGGCAAGATGCCATAATAGAAGAATACCAATATATCTTAAAGAATGATGTATAAGATATTATTCAAGGACCAGAAGGGAAGTCTGTGGTAACTTCCAAGTAGATCTATAAGATCAAGCATGCAGCTGATGGAAGTGTCGAGAAATACAAAACGAGATCTATAGCTAGAGGTTACTCACAAACAGAGGGAGTTGTCTATGATGAGACACTTGATCCAATAAACCCAATACACTTCAATCTGTACTACCATCCATGAGTTGGAAACTATATCAAATAGACAGATTCTTGATGAGTTTAGATTTCATCAAAAATGTTGTTGATCCAAACCTATATTATTATAGTGTTGGTGACAAGAGCTTGATTTTCATGACTTATTCAGAAAGCCTTGTTGTTGGATACAAGTAATCCCTGACTTACGAATTCGAGTTGAAGAATCTAAGTATGATGCACTAGTTCTTGGGACAAGAAGTATGACAAAGAACCGATGAGATTTTCCTAAGTCAAGGAAAATATACAGTGAAAATATTAAAGTTCAGTATGACAGAATGCAAAATCCACCGAGATGGATTTAAAGAAAAAGATTGATGATGATTCAGACAAGACTTATCCACAACTGATTGGATCATTGATGTATCTGGATAACACCAGACTTGATTCATGCCATGCAGTGAATGTGCTTAGTCATTTCATGAGTCAACCGAGACAGACTCACTAAACAACAACAAAACATGTATTGAGATTTATACGAGGCACAGTTGGATATGGCCTGAGATATGCCTCCAGTGTGAACTTGAGTTTGCAGGATATGCCGATTCAAATTGAGTCGAAAGTATAGTGGACCGGAAGAGCACATCCGATTGTTGTTCTACCGTGAAGTTTTCTATGGTTTCCTGATGCAACAGGAAACAAAACTCTGTGGCCTTGAGGACCAAAGAGGCAGAGTATATAGCATCGAGTGTGCGAAGCAATATGGCTTCACAAGCTTCTGACAAATTTACTTGACCATGAGATGGATCCTACTACTATTCATTGTGATAACCAGAGCTGTGTAAAGCTCTCCGATAACCCGATGTTTCATGACAGATCGAAACACATTGAAATCAAGTATCACTATATCAGAGACATGTTACAAAGAAAGACAATACATGTGCAGTATCTTTCTACTCATGAACAAATTGCAAATATCTTCACCAAACCACTTGCCAAGACAAAGTTCAAGTATTTTCATGAGAGACTTGGCCTATTAAAAAAATCAACAATTTCTATGTAGTAGGGGGTCAAATAAATCAAATCCCCCATTTCCTACCTCTCATACAACTTAACCTTAGAGAGGGGGGCGAATTTGTCTCTTGTGGGGATCACCATCTCCATCGAATTGGCCATTTGGTGATGGGGACCACATGGGGGGGGCATTCCACACCTTGGGTGACCCCTTGGGGCATTAGAGAGAGGTTTAAACATAAGAGAGGGGGTTTCTTCCCCCATTTTTTGAGTTTCCTCTCTTAATGGGAGTTCCCCTCTCTCATGGTGCGAACCCCCCCCCGCCTTGAGTGAGCGTCCCTCTTTAGGGAGTGACACTTGGAAAGCATGCATGGGGATTCCTCTCTCCCTCTCTCCCTTAAAAGAAGGTCTCATCACCTCATTTGGACATCAAGTTCCATGGTAACTCTATGCTGCCCAAATTTCTCCTCACTCTCTCTTGCTCTCTCCCCATTTCTCTCATGTAATCTTGCTGCAAATTTGCAGCCACTTGTTATGCAATAAAAATGAAGCTTTGGAGGAACTCTTGGTGTATTCTTGGTGCTCCTTGGCTACTCTTCTATGGTGTTTTCCTTTGCTTGAGGTAATATTGTGAATTTATGTTTAACCTATTGCTTGCATTGTTTTACCTGAAGAACCCCAAGCAAAGTATTTTGTTGGGGATAAACTTGTAGTAGTATTGTTATAGGTTTATGTGAGTTGTTTTTACTTGTGTTTGCAAAGTGTTTTGTAGACCATTTAGAAGATCTCACCTTATTGTCTCCTTGTGTAGCAAGGGTTTACAAATTACCCAAAGCTTGCATGAGTGGACTCCAAAAGCTTCACCTCACTTCACTTCCCCCAAATTTATGATATAGTTTTCATCTCGTATATGCCTATTTTCTGCACATATAATCATCTAAATCTTGTTTTCCAATCAATTTCCAAGTCCAGATTTTGTACATAAATGTTTTTGTTTCATACACTAGCCAAAACAAACTTGTTTTAAGTAATTTTTAGCAATTTCCAGCAAACATAGCTTTTTGTTTTATACAAGATTTCTCCAGTCTAAGGGGAGGTGCTGCCCATTTTTGCCCACAAAAAGCTCAAGGAATCACCCAAGAGTAGTGGTGCAAGATCCCTTCATCTTCCTCTTTTTCTAAGGCATTGTAAGCAGCCCAAAAGAGTCTCTTGGGCTTGCATTCTTTTCTTATCTTCATTATTTGTAAATTGTAAAGTATCTTAAATCTTTCGCCCACACCTTGCATGTGAGTGGTTTTGTCGTTGATGATTGCAGCTATGTGAGACATTCTCGAACTTACAAACCTGAGAGATGTTGATCATTGTAGCTATGTGAGATATTCTCCAACTTACAAACCTGAGAGAAAGCCCCTAAGAGGGGTGTGTGGTTCCTATCTGAGCTAGAGTAGGAACGTAGAGATGGCCTCCTCCTTACAGGGAGTTGAGAAGAACTCCAGATGATTCTCTTGTGTAATGTAGTGATAAAAGAGATCTGCAGACTTGGACGTGCCTGTGGCTGAGCACAAGGTGAACGTGTGAAATCCCAAAGTGTTGGGTGCATCGTCATGAGAGAAGAAATGAAGTTGATGTATTAGCCTCCTCTAAGCAGAAGAGTTGACGAGAAACTCCAAATGACTCTCCTGTGTAATGCAGTGGGAAAGAAGATTTGTTGAGTGGACGTGCATGTGGACGAGGACAGGTGAACGTGATCCTAGTGGCTGAGCACTAGTGAAGAAGTGGTTCTTTTGTGTAATGCAGTGAGCCAGAGATGTGGACATCCCTATGGATGTGCCCCTAGTAGATGAGCACTAGTGGGTGTATAAGATCCCTTGCTATATTGATCAAGAGTCAGACCTGCCTATAACCCTAATTGTAATGTAAAGTGTACAGGTCGGCCCCACCTTAATGTGACTGGTAATTAATGTAAAAGATAATTAATCTGGTTAATATTAATTATATTATAAGCTAGTGAGGTCGGCCCTGTTGTGCCAATAGACACTTATGTTGACAGGATTAGTCTAGTATAAGTAAAGGTAAATTCCCCATTGAGGAATCATATCTTTCATGTGAATTTGGAAATTTCAGCAAGTACACCTTTTTGGGAAAAGTGCACACCTCTCTTGGGCGCTAATCTTCTAGGGTTTGAGCACCCTCCTGTGTGCTAGGTTTTCTTGATGGTGAAGGTCTTTCTCTTGAAGAATAGAGCAAAGGATTTGGCTGGGTTTTCTTACCTTGTTAAGAAGGGTTTCCCAAGATACTTCTTGTGTTCTTGTGCATGGTGCTTCTTCTTGTGATCTTGGTTGCTACAACATTAATGGTTATGGTTAAATGCTAAAAATGGAATGAACTTCATGCTTAACCTTGCTTATTAAAAATATCAACATTTGCCACCCTTGCAAAATCGTGTCAACTAATTTAGAACTTAATTTGCTGATTTTTTGCTTAATTTATTTGCCCCACTTCTCCCATAAAGAAACGTTGAGTGGCTACTATTAACTTGTTTTACTTGAAATTATTTTGCCCACCTTGGCACAAAATCAATAGGCTTGTCCTCCACATTGTGCTATAATAGTGAGGTTTGTAAAGTTGTTTAATTTTTCCCACCTTTGTCCTTAAGGCAAAGTTGTGTGGCTAGTTTGTTTATTCCATTTATTTTAAGTTATCTTATTTTTCTATTTGTGCCCAAACCTTGCATGTGAGTGGCTTTGCCACCCTTGCAATATCGTGTTGGCTAGTTAGAAGTTTCATTCTTGCAAAGTAAACAAAAATCGCCCCGCCATTTGCCCCGTATCCCCTCCCCTTGCCACTTGTGGATCTCGGCTGACAAGAAAGGGCAAAGGATTGTGTGGCTAGTCTAACTAGGCACTCCCTTCCAATATCTTTTGGCCACTAAAAAGGGTGACTTGTAAAGGCTAGAAGGGGTTGAAGTCGGGGACAGTTTCACGGCACTAAGTGTCCTCCTTGTTGAGCGCCCAAGCACTTTGGATTTGACCTATGGAGCTAGGGGAGAACCTTGTTGTTCCCTTGTTGAGCACCCAACACTTCCACTTGGTTGAAGGATAAGGAACTTTGGGTAGTCACATAGCTTAGGATTGTTATCATTTACATCTAATCCCCCTAAGTTCAAGAGAGACCTAAAATTCAATAAAATCAACCTACTCACATTGCAAAATATTTACATTTCAAGTCTTGCAATTCCCTTTTAAGCATTTTATTTTCAAGCATTTATTTTTCATTTACTTTCAGCAAGTTCTTTTATGTGAATATTTACACTGCCAAAATATTTTTTATTCTTTATTACAAGCATTCTTTAATTTTGTGAAATAATTATTTTAAGTATAAAGTTGTTTTTCAATTCTTTGTGTAGATATTTCATAAGTTTGTTTCATTATTGTAGACTTATAATTCTTTTGTGTATATTGGAATAAGTGGAATTGAATAATCTTTAGGCATTGGTCTAATTTTTGTTTTGTAAAATAAAATGTGTGCTTGTCATTGAAAGACTGCATTTTGCATTGTTGTTTGGCACTGGTCTCTCTTTAACTTAGGGGCTTAGATGTGAAAAGTTGCAAGCCTAATCTATGTGATTACCCCAAGTCTTTATCCCTTAGACAAGAGGAAATGTTGGGTGCTCAACAAAATAACAATAAGGTTCTCCCCTAACTCCACAGGTCAAGTCCAAAGTGCTTGGGCGCTCAACAAGGAGGACACTTAGTGCCATGAAACACTTAGTGCCATGAAACCGTCCCCGGCTTCAACCCCTTCTAGCCTCCACAAGTCACCTTATTTTACTAGCCAAACAATAATGGAGAATGGGTGCCTAATTAGACTAACCACTCAATTATTTTCTCTTTCTTATTACCCAAGATCCACAAAGTGACAAGGGGAGAGAATACAGGGCAAAGGCGAGGTAAATTTTATTTACTTTGCAACAAAAGAAAATTTTATACACTAGCGAGCACGATATTGCAGAATGGCATAGCCACTCACATGCAAGGTGTGGGCAAACAAAAATTAATTACATTAAAATAAATAACTTAAACAAATTAACCACACAACTTTGGCACAAGGTGGAGGACAAAGACTTCCGATGTTGTGGCAAAGGTGGACAAAATTAACTAAAGCAAAAATCAGAAAATTATTTTTAATCCTAGTCGACACAATTTTGCAAGGATGGCAGAGCCAAGCACAATGCAAGGTGTGAGCAATTATTTATAGATTTTAAACTTGGAAAGAAATAGAAAGTACAAGCCCAAGAGACTATCTTGGGCTACTTACAATAGCTTTAGAAAGTGAGAGAGAGAAAGGGGTTTTGCACCAAAGCTTATTGATGTTCTCTTGAGCCTCTAGTTGCCAATTTTGGGCAACACCTCCTCTTTTTGTGGTGAAAACCTGCATAAAACAACAAAGAAACCTTGCTGGAAAATGCTAAAAATCACCAAAATATGTTATAGTTTTATGTTAGCATAAGTACTGTTAAATTTTTAATTAAAATAAAGTACCAAGGCAAGTGTTTCTCTTCCCTAGGCGCCTAAGGGGGAGAAAGTGCCTAATGTGGGTCCTAGTCAATTAATTTGTGAGATGCAAATTAAAAGATAACTTTATGACTAAAGTGAGGGTGAATGAAGAGACACCTAATCTCAGTCACTCATCTAATCTAATCTCAACCGTTAGATTAGAAAACCCCTCACCTTCCCTCGTGAGGTCGATTAGGGCAACAGGGCGCACCCATTCTTGGGTAGTTCAAGCATTCTTGTTGAGAGAACAAGAGAGAGCAAGAGAGGGAGGTCGAGTTGGAGAAAAGAGACAGCATTTGCAAGAGGAGAGCATGCATCCCAAGGCAAACAGCAGGCATGGATTTCGAGATAGCAGACAGCAATAAATATTAGTCCGTACAGTACAGATTTGAAGGGTCGTACAGCCATTAATGTGCACAAATTTCGAGGAGAAAAGCAGCACAATTTTCTGGGAGTATTGGCATGCTTTCCAAGGTTGTCGTACATCATTTTCAGGTACAGAAATCGAGGAGGTTGTTGGGCACGTTTTTTCTGGGTGAGAAAAGTTCGTACAGTCCATACAGACCTACACAAAAATCTAGGGCCGTACCACAGTAAATTCTGGGCACGTTTTTCTATGTATTTGACACTGTTTTCAAGGTATTGCATTGTTGGGTATTTCGTACAGTTGCAGCAGAGATTTGGCACGCATTTCAAGGACAGTTCGTACAACATTAATTGTTGGGACAGTCGTACAATTGTACGGATTTCTGGTTCAGAAATCGAGGAGCAAAGCTACAAGAAGTCCAGATAAGTTTGTGTAAATTTATGAAGATGAATATGCTGTAAAAAAATTTCTCAGAAGCCCATAAATAATAAAAAGCCCTCTCTCACTGGTTTTCCCCTTGTGGGTTTTCCCAGGGTCGAGTTAGATCGAAAATTCTTGTGTCTAAATTTTTTGAGTTTTGCATACTGCTGATATTTTATTTCTGCGTTGAAAACGATGTTCAGAATCCTCATGTTTCAGTTCTGAAGTTTATTTTCTGCTAAGTTTTTTATATGCTGAAACAGTGCTGAAACTGAGTTTGGGCATTTAACTTGGCTGAAAAATCAGCGAGACTGAAACTGGGTTGGAGTCTGAAATTTTAACAAGTACAAAAAAAATTACAGAAAAAATATGAACTTGAAAATTGGAATTCTTAGCAAGATTATGATGATTATATGTTCAGAAAATAAACAAATAAAGGGCTGAAATTAAAATAGAAAATTGATTGAAGCAAAATGAAGCCTTTGGAGTTCCTCCTCCAAGCTTTGTCCTTTGAAGATTCTGGCTATCATGGAAGGGCAATCTTTGTATGCTAAGTAATCCAAATGTGAATTTGGAATGATAGAGGTCCTTTATTTGGGACACATCATTGGGGTGAAAGGGGTACAAGTACACCAAGAGAAGATACAAACTATACTTGACTGGCCCACACCTAAGACCCTCACAGAATTGAAGGTGTTTCTTGGCATCTGTTGCTATTATAGGAGGTTTGTCAAAGGATTCTCTTAACTTTGCACACCTTTGATCGATTTGACTAGGAAGGGAGCATTCAAGTGGAGTCCAGAAGCACAATTGACCTTTGACAAAATGAAGAAGGTGATGAGTACTTGTCTGATATTGGCTCTACAAAATTTTGCACAACCCTTTACAGTGGAGTGTGATGCCTCAGGGGAGGGAATTGGAGCAGTGGTTATGCAGAATAGGCACCATATTGTCTATGAAAGCCGAAAACTGAGGGGTCCTGAGCTTCTCTACACCATCTATGACAAAGAGATGCTAGCCACCATGCATTCATTGGCTAAGTTCAAGCAATATTTGGTTGGGGCAAAATTCGTTGTGAGGACAGATTACAACAGCCTCAAGTACTTTCTGGATCAAAAGGACTTAAATGAGAGGCAACAGAAATGGGTGAGCAAGATCCAGGCTTATGAATTTGACATTGAGTTTATCAAAGGGAAGAATAATGTGGTAGAAGATGCCTTATCCAGAAGACCATCAGTTTATGCTATGACCGACATCTCAGTTGACTGGAAGGCCCACCTTTTGGTGGAATACTCAAAGAACAGATTTGCATGTGAATTGATGGATGGACAGGTACAAGATGACAACTTCCGAATTAAGGATGACATCATATATTACAAGGGTTGAATCTTCTTGGCCCCCGAATCAACAGATGATCCCAAAGTGCTACAAGCATGCCATGATTCACTAGTAGCACGACATCAGGGGTCCATCAAGACATATAGGCAGATAAGGGGAAGATTCGCTTGGAAGGGCTTGAAGGAAAATGTGATGCTCCACATCAAGGAATGCACCACTTGTCAGGTAAACAAGGATGAACACACTCATCCTGCAGGATTACTGCAACCACTTCCCATCCCTGAGCACAAATGGGAAAGCATATCTACGGATTTCATCACGGGATTGCCCAAGGCCCATGGCAAAGATTGCATTTTGTGGTGGTAGATAGGTTAACCAAGTTTGCACACTTTTTCTCCATTGCCACAGACTACAGTGCAACACAGGTTGCAGATTTGTTCTTCAGGGAGGTTTTCAAATTGCATGGTTTACCCAAAACCATTGTGAGTCACCGGGACAGCAGGTTTATGAGCACCTTTTGGCAGGAACTATTCAGGTTGGTAGGTACGGCCTTAACCCCTAGTACTAGCTATCATATTCAAACTGATGGCCAGTCGCCAAACGGAGATAGTCAACAAGTGGGTTGAAGGCTACCTCAGGAATTATGTGTCAGGGAAACAGAAGGCTTGGGTTAAGTGGCTTCATTTGGGGAAATATTGCTACAACACCACCCATCATATGTCTATTGCTATGCCACCATTCAGAGCCTTATACAGTTATGATCCCCTCTCCGTTGTGGAGATCGTCTTTGGCGACAGCAGGGCTCCCATGGTTCAAGATTGGATTCAACAAAGTCAGGATATACTCAGAGAACTTAAGGACCACCTTCAAAGGGCACAGAATCAGCAGAAGGTACAGGAAGACAAGCACAGGGTGGAGCGCACATTTGAGGTTGGTGATTTGGTTTACTTGAGGCTTCAACCATACAGATCGACATCCATTAAGAGGAGTGGCGCAGAAAAGCTCCAACCTCGCTTCTTTATGTTGATGATTGCAGCTATGTGAAACATTCTCCAGGACACAAACCTGAGAGAGAGCCCCTGAGAGGGGTGTGTGGTTCCTATCTGAGACAAAGCTGGAACGTAGAGATGGCCTCCTCCTTACAGAGAATTGAGAAGAACTCCAGATGATTCTCTTGTGTAACGTAGTGAGAAAGGAGATTTGCAGATTTGGACGTGCCTGTGGTTGAGCACAAGGTGAACGTGTGAAATCCCAAAGTGTTGGGTACATTGTCATGAGACAGAAATGAAGATGATGTATTAGCCTCCTCTGACCAGAGAGTTGATGCAAAACTCCAAATGACTCTCCTGTGTAATGCAGTGGGAAAGAAGATCTGTTGAGCGAACGTGTCTGTGGACGAGCAAAGGTGAACGTGATCCTAGTGACTGAGCACTAGTGAAGAAGTGGTTCTTCTGTGTAATGCAATGAGCGAGAGATATGGACATCCCTATGGATGTGCCTCCAGTGGTTAAGCACTAGTGGTTGTATGAGATCCCTTGTTATATTGTTCAAGAGTCAAACCTTCCTGTAACCCTAATTGTAATGTAAAGGGTACAAGTCGGCCCCACCTTAACGTGATTGATAATTAATGTAAAAGATAATTAATCTAGCTAATATTAATTATATTATGAGATAGTGAGGTTGGCT
>ML845036.1:5723-19752 GCA_009831015.1 Picea engelmannii
AATTGTTTTTCCCGTCCCACCATATGAGATTGTCATTATTGGAATATTGATTGTATGATTGATTAAATCTCTAACCCATTAGTTCATAGATCAAATGCATGTGGAGTTCTTTATTTGTCTTTAGTGAATGCAGGTCAGATTCGGAGGAGGGTTGTTGTCAAAGAACGACCAAGCGCGAAAGCGGATCAACATCAAACACGAAAAATAAGGTACGTCAACTTAATCTCTTGAGCCTTGTGTTTACATATGATTAATGGGGTTTCAGCATGGGATGATGGTAAAATGTAAGAATCTTTAGTTCATTTCTGCATGCATGATTAAACCCTTAGTGCTAGTACGTAGGAGGGATTTCCTACCCACAACAGAATTGGTGACCATACTGGGGATCTCTAGGGTTTCTGGGAATGTTTTTTCTTAGGTATTTTTAAGAACTGATTTCATTTCTTGTTTTTAAAGTTTCTGCAAAAGTCTGAGCTAACAAATATTTTGGTCTTCCATACCTGTTATCTATGTTTCTTTGCTTGACTGCACCTTTTTTCGAGACCCACAGAGGTACACGTGGCTTGTATAAGGTCTGCACGTGTGTACCC
The DNA here is from genome assembly GCA_009831015.1 of Picea engelmannii. Lineage (NCBI taxonomy): Eukaryota > Viridiplantae > Streptophyta > Pinopsida > Pinales > Pinaceae > Picea > Picea engelmannii. The sequence goes on from ML845036.1 coordinate 6,314, forward strand.
ACACCCTATATTCCCATATCCCACATGTACACGCTAGCTGAGGAAGTGTCAGTCGTGTGTATGATTCTAGAAAATTTCTTTTAGAGAGGCAATCATCCTCTCCCCTGTCAGAAATAATCCTTCTCAGGGGTTTTCTGGAACTCTTTCTAGTCTTTGTTGTTTGCAGTCTATAACTAAAGTTTCACCTCAGATTGGTTTGTTCTATGAAGTTTTCCTTGAATTGTTTTCTTTTTTCTGTTAAAGTAAGTGTCTGTGTCTTCAAGAGATCCTAGTTCTTAGTACCAGTAGTCTCTTTCTGGGCTAGATTGCTTGGCCTTTCATTTGTCTTAGAGTTTTAGAGATACACATGACTTGTATAAGGCCAGAACACATGTACATGTGCCCTAACTTTACACAACTCGTGTGCACACGCTAGCTATTGAACTGTCAACAACATGCTTGTGGAGAAAATTTTTGTTTAAGGTGAGGCAATCATCCTTTCGTTTGACAAGAGTTATACCTCTCAGGTTTTTGGGTCTCAGTTATAGCAATTAGTAACTTAGGTCTGATCACAGCAATAGCTTTCTTTTTCTTTAAGAAGTTTTTCCTCAAAATTTTCTTTTTATAGGGTTTTTAGACAAGGGTGGGAGTCCAGTTTTAATTTGCTTGTGTGTTATTTTTAAAGTGGCTCTTTGTGATCTGTGATTAGGCCAAAAGTTCTCTTGGTTTTTTACTGCTTGATATTTTCCTTTTTTCTTTGTGAGCATTCAAATAAAAAAAAATATTTTATTTCTTTGTTTGGTTAAATAGTGTTGGTTTGCATTAGTAACCAGGAAAACTCTTTGCTTTCATAAGTTCTTGATGGTTTACTTAGATCATAAGTAGCTCGTAGTCGAGTGAAATTATTCTTTGAGTTTTTTGTTCAAATATCTTAGAAAATTTTTAGTTTGAAAAGTTGTTTAAGATTTGAGTCAAGAAGAAGTTATTTTTTTTTCCAGCTTTCTGTTTATTTTTCTTTCATCTTTCAAACATCACTAGTTTCACTTTCATAACCTTTGACTTAAGAAAAGCCACAAAAATTAATTCTAAATATAAAATTCATTATACTTTTTATGTTTATAGGGTCAACCAACTAGTTTAGGGTTAGGGCCTCGAATTAGGTTGGAGAGGAAACTCTTCAAGGCCATTAAATCAAATATTGGAGTCTAAGTTAGGGAGTGTCAAAGTCCAATATCGTGAAATTTATCCAATACCCCCCTCTAAAACAAGGGCTAAACATGAGGTCACGTGCAGGAAGGTAGTAGAGATAACCCCTCCAAAGTTGGACCAAGCATAGTGGAGAACACATATAGAGGGCTTGTCTTGGGATTCCGTCAATTGCATTTTCCATGGAGCTTCGTGAGTCTCAAATCCATTCGAGCTCCTCAGTTGTCTTTCGTACCACTTACCTTCGATACCCTTGACAGGTTTTAGGCTTGATACCCTGCTCATTGTGGCCTACCCAACTTTCGACTGTACCTGCTTGGTGACTGTTTGTGCGCTGCCAACCTAGTTGCCTATCTTTTTTAAAGACATACACAGGTGATTGCGGGGGTATACTGCGGTACCTAGGATAGACATAAAGCCATGATTTGCAGAGTATACTCGGAGGGTGCTTCTGTGTTCGAGTTGCACTTGCACTGGTAAGTTTCTCTAGTGTTGGTTGTTGTAACTATTCTTCCAACTAGTTTAGTGTTTGCTTGTTTTATCTTAGAGAGACTTTTTTAGTGTGTGTTGTTTTTGAATGAATAGAAATCCCTAGTGTGTCTTTGATCTTCTCACACAGTGGAGGATCACAAGCTCTTCCAGTCACGAAGGCTTCTGGGCCTGTCACTTATTACACTGGAGCCACCTCCACCACCACTAAGGTGAAAGCTAGACCAACAAGGGTCTTTTGAAGCGACCAGGTCACAAGAAACTGTACCTAACCAACATCCAGAGGAAATGACTGTTTTAGACTTTGGAGCGAAAGCTATTGTTCCATCCAAAACTCCAACCAATTATCTTTTGGCACCCATCATCATATAGATTCACCCTTACGAGTGCCAGAAAGTGTCGCACGTAGAAATGGAAACAAATGTTGCCACTTCTTCTGGGAATTCTTCAATTCCCACTATGGTTGTCACCACAAGGGATTTTCCACCTCCCAACCCACTGTCACCGGTCCGAGCCACCATGGTCTTGACTGCCTCTACCTTGAGCAGTGGTCCAATCTCATCTATGCTGGCATCCACTGCCCCTTTCACACCGAGTGCGAAAGGCCCTCCATTCTGATATGGGATGCCTAGCTCAGGTACAAGTCCTGTACTTTCCTACTCCACTCTATAGACTTTAGGTCTGGGGGCAGGGAGCTCTATCGTTCCTCTGCAAGGACACATGGGGGGCACTTCAGCTCATTTTAACACTTTCCCTTATGGGGGAGGTCATATACCTCCTTCGTCCCCTTTGCTTGGTGGCACCCACCAACAATCCGTTGGGCCACCCACACACCATAGTTTATTTGGAGCAGGGAGTCAAGGACCACCTTCTCATAATATGTCGGTCGGTTCGACACCATTTTATTTGTTCGGTGCATTTGGTAACAATGATTTATCGTCAATTTTTTTCCCAATTGGGGGCAACCCTGGTTACGGACAACCTATTCTTATGTAGGGTACTATTCCTGCACAAGGGGCAAACCCAAGAACTTCTTTCAGAGTAGGACCTTGGAATTCTTGGCAAGGATCAGTTCCCTCATTAGGAATGATGATCTGGGGCAATTCTTTTCACAACCAATGGAACCCCGGACAGGGTGCTATGCCTATGACCATGGGATTGGCATGGGGAAACCCTTCCCAAATTCCTCCGAATGTAATGCACACCGAACAATCTACGTCCTATTTTTGGAATCAACTAATGATGTCTCCTCACATGCAGAATCTATACGCTGGTCATGGCCATGGTTTTTACCAGAATCCATTCCAACAGCCAAACTTTTTCTAGAAACCTGGTGCCAGTCAAACTCCAGGTCCCAGTCAAACTCCAGGTCCCTTTTTCCATGGTTATCACAAACAACCCAAACTACCTTTCCTGGAAACCTTGCATTTTCCATACTTGACAAGGTTGTTGAATGACCCTATCTATCAATATCCATGTTGGCCCCCTATGCCGACGAAGTTTTCTTCAGAAATACCAAAGTTCAAGCCCAAGCCTAATGAAGATCTAGTAGATCATGTGACTACTTTTCACCTTTGGTGCTCATCTAATTCGTTAAAGGATGACTCCATACAGTTGTGATTGTTTAAATGTACTCTCATTAGGAGTTTCATGAAATGGTACATTGAGCTCGACCGCTCAAGATACTCTTTCTTCGGCGAATTGGCAATGGATTTCCTAAACCATTTCCAATTACCTATGAGATACGATGCTGGCACAGAATTGCTGGCCAATTTCGTATACACAAAAGAAGACCGTATCTCTGATCACATCTGAGAATGGAGGCACCAGAAGAGTTTAATTAAGGTGTCAGTCCCACCAGCATTACTTCTTGAGTGGTTCCTTAAGTCTTTGGTCCCACAATTATCCAAAGGAGTTGCAACGTCGGGAGTGTTTTTCAAAGAAGATTCCATCATGAGAGCTCAACAGCTTCAACTAATCTACTCTCAGTCTTGTTTATTATACGATATCTTTCCAGATGCGCCACGCTCAATACTTGATAAAACCAGACAGAGAGTTGGACCACATGTCGATGGTACCGTAGGTTCAACACAAACGAATCCCACTCAACAACTGACGAAACAATTGCAACAATTGTCCATATAGCACACAACAGCCAGCCAGACAATTGTTCCAGCTGCTCCCCCTACCCAAACGTCGGATGTACACAACGTGCAATCGAAAAATCCAAAGGCCACTGTTCGCACCCAATTCGTCACCTGGTGAGAAAATCGAGGGTGCTTACATGCCCTGTTGGTTCTTGCAGAGCATGACAGCTATGGAGGAAAGGGTAAGAGGAAACAAAACAAACTACAAGCAAGAATTAAACAAAAACTAACTAAACTGCGAACATACGGATAAAGAAACAATAAACACAAAAAGACACTGATATCACCAATGGTTTTGAGCTGGTCTATTGATTAAATCAGAGCACGATGAAGGAAGGGAACTGTGGTTCCTTCTTCCCCCAAAGGAAGGCTCTTGAGGCCCTCACGAACTTGATTTCCTTACAATGAAAAGAAATAGGACTGATAGTGAAAGAACTCCCAGCACATCCGCTCAATGGAGAGGCGAATGGCTCTATGAAATGTTGCTGATGTGTTATCTTCAAAGAATGAGCCCTTGACAATCTTAGCAGCATAACAATACTTGGAATTCCTTGTGAAAACAATGTTCCTTCATCGATTTTTATAGAAGATCACCGGGCGATTATGTAACCTCTTCAAAGTGTGAAAAGGGGCTCTTTAGGTCTTCATTAGGTCATTAGCCCGCCTACCCTGTGGATTCAGCTCGGATTTGGGAGTCAAATCAGATTGGGAGCTGGTTCGAAAGTGGTTGGGAGGCCGGCCAATTCAATAAATGCATCGTATTAGAAGGTGCGCAGTTTTTTGCGTTGACAGTCACGCGTCGTGCGTGCATGCACGCATCATACGTTTTTGTCCTGCGCATGTGCGCACGCACCAAACTATTGTAAAGTGCCCTTCAATTTTTGGTTACTTTGTATAGTTTTTGACCCTTCTGGAATGCTGTGAAATTAATTCAGTGCCATGAATGACTTCATTGTTGTTTTGACGATGCAGAGTTCTTGTCGCCATGTGCAGACAAAATTTCGGTGATAACAGATGCCCCCTGATGGATGAGGTTAGGAGCATACGTATAGCCGAAATCCATCAATGTTTCTTCTACTGAGAATGTTTTTGTAAGGGAGAGCAATAGTGGGACCATTCGGAGCGATCCATTGGAGGAAAAAGGAACCGCTAGGACCCAACCTTCTGATAGTTGTGCAGAAAAATATGCAACTGTGTACAAACGAGGTGGGCATGTCCCATGCTCGTGTTATGTAACTCTGAAAAAAGATGACGGAAGTGTTGGTGTAGACAACTGCAGTGCCCTTGGGGGCAGTAATGATAAAGGTAGAAGACAATTCTACAAAGGAACATACTCTGAATAATAGGCAATGATTGCGGTAATAAGCAGCGACGATGATGTGGGCATTGATGGCCCTACCAAGTTCAGAGGTCTTCGGCAAATGACAAAAATAACTGCAATAGTCGCAAAGTAAGACCCACCATAACATGAGAGAGTGTTGGAGTCAAATGTTATGGGGGCCAATGACAGCAAGGAGCAATGGTGTGTCACCCTGTGCCATCCGAGATCTCTCATTAAAATAGAGAATGAGAATCAAGATACTGTCGCCCTTCTGGAAAAGTGTGCTAATGTCAACAAAAGGGGGACGTGACTCCTAGAAGAAAAAAGGGCTCTGTGGAATCTAATGAGGTGAGGAAGTGGCAGAGGTACACGGACGAAGTCAAGAAGTGGGATGACTCAAGACTACCCTTGGTTGGAGGATGTATGAGAGAAACAGTGGTCGCAACCATGTAACAAGGTCGAGTGTCAGGGGGATGACAAGACCGGTGCTAAGTTGTGTCAGAGGCGGGACAATGTGAACAAATTTAGAGGGTAGAGGTAACCGACCTGTGGATTACTCTGAAGATATGGACAATGCCGGCAAGGGTAAATGATAAGTAATGCTCCAACCAAGGGTGACATGGGTTGCGTGTGGCCAAAAGAAAGCAAGTCACCAACGGTGACGACAAATAATGTAAGGACTGGAAATAAAGGTGTTTGTACAATAAATAATAAATAATTTTGGGGAAAAAAGTACAAATACAGAAATGGGTGCCCCGGTGTGAAATGCGTGCCCCAGGGAGGGTAGAATTTTCTTGGGAAATTGATGAAGGGTGGGGGCCCCATTGGTGAGTTTCTGTATGAGGTAGGTGAAATGAGGGTAGGTTCACAGATGGGAAAACTGAGTGTGGATGAAATGAAGGGCTCATGATCCTGCGGAGGTGCAGGTAAAAAATAGAACCATAAAGAGATAATCCGGGAGTCCATGTGGGAAAGATAGAAAAATGAAGAGAAAGAGTATGTGGCTGATTCACGACATGATGAAAGACTATTGGGACTCCCATCCCTAAAGGGTAATGAAAAATAGCATGAGTGTCAAAAGTGCCAAAGGGTTCTATGAATGGGACAACTCATGTGGGTGAGAATGTTACCGGGTTATAGCACCGAAGATGCAAATGGAGGTGTGGGTACTGCAAAGCTGGGAATGAGGATCCTAAAGGCCAATATCAGAGGGTGTGACTGGAAATGTAAATGCAATACAGTGGGATAGACTACATGCTAGTGCTGAATATATACCTGAAGGGATGATTTCGATGACCGATGAGCAAGTACCTGTGCACATAACAACCAAATACCCAAAGTGAACAATATCTGAAGAGAATCAAAGATATGAGCATGTATTTGACAAATGTGACCATGCGCGTGCGTACCTGACCATGATATGAAAAAAAGGTGCTCCGAGGGCTTCGGACAAAAAGTGACCCAAGGACAGTCGTGACGTAGGCGGCGGGATGCTGATCCCGTGGCTGAAGACAGTTTGAAAAATGGACACCTTGGGCTCCCGGAATGTTGAGTGGAAGTTTGGCAAAAGGCCTATATATAGTTGTAGGGCCCACCTTGCCACCTCATTTGTACCTGCTGCTACAGTGACTGGACAAGCAGATTGCAGAGGAGATTTGGAGTTTCAGGGAGCATGGGGTATCCGATCGACGGTGTGCGAGTATCATGTTAGTGGTCTGATCATCCTGCATAGAAATAGGTTTCCAATTTTTGGGCAGAGTAGGTATAGGGGGCCGTACAGGGGGTTTAAGGGATTTTTTCATAGGATGTGGGCCCACATGTGCAGGCGATTCAATGGAAGGCACGCATACGTGCCCGCCTATCCATAGAATTGACGCACATTGGTGCGCATGAGTAGAAATTTAAGGCACGTCCGAGAGGCGCGCCTGTGGGGTGGACAGTCGCGCACTAGTGCACGACTGTAACTTGGACAGGCGCGCTCAAGAGCGCGCCTGTGCAATGAACAGGCATGCTTAAGAGTGCGCCTTTTGAATGAACAGGCATGCAGATATGCGCGCCTGTGTAGTGAACAGGCACGCATATGTGCGTGCCTATGGGTAAAGAAAACACGCCTTTGAGGCTAGTTTTATGGGGTAAAAAATGAGTCTTTTTGATGCACTGGATGGTTGCATAAGCTGATATAGGACTCTGTGTTGTGTGTAGGTGGCTAGCAGTGATTATTGACATCCGGTGGCGTGAGCGAGACTGGTCACAGTTGCGAGATGTTGTGGCCAATGCAGGGCCTGCGGTTCGAGCGGCTTTAGCAACCAGTGGGTTGCTAAAGTTCTTCGAGTGCCTGTTGATACAGGCATAGGAGTACTTTCTGCAATTCTTGCTCCAGATGTGGAGTCCAGACCTGCACTACTTCCTCGTGCGAGGAGAGCAGATCCCCTTCACTGCGGTGGAGGATATTTATTTTTTGACTGGGCTCCCATTTCGGGGAACACCGCTGCTGGCAGAGCCTGTGCTGCCGAGGGACACACACCTATAGGAGGTCGCCGAGCAATTTTTCTCAGGCAAGAACTACATGTCTGGGACTGTAGTGAGTATCAGTGGGATAGATTTGTTGCTGCATCGTTGCATAGCGGTGATGATTGTTCGGGTGTATGGGTCACTTGTGACCCAACGGATCAGTGGTGGCCAGCTGCTGCTGCTGGAGAGGGTGGTGGTCGGTCATGAGCGGTTTGCATGGGGGCTTACGCTGCACGCGCGGATGATCGCGTAACTGGACCGTTGTCGGTCCACAGGTACCGGGGAGTTTGCGTTCGGCTCTATCCTGGTAGCCTGGTTTCTGGAGAGGGTGTCGATGTTGCGCCCCTGGGTTCTTTTAGAGGCGCCTAGGGTGCGAGAGCCTCAATTGAGGTAGTGGTTCGCAGTTCTGGTTCACCATGGTGGTGGCGAAGGTGGGCATTATTTTACTGCGCAGGCGACGCAGATCTGGCGACAAATGCCGCAGGTCATACTTCAATACCCCTATGTTGGGTTGGACTTCCGGGGGGACCCGGACATGGTATTTCCCCCTGGGGAGGTTTTTGATGACCGAGGTATGTTGAGTTTTGTATGTTTTGATTTATGTTTTGATTTTGATATACCAGTTTATATGTATGATGATAGATACTGATACAATCATGTGTTGGTTGTTTTGTGCATGTGCAGATTTGGCACCTCGCGGGCGTGAGGTGGAGTTCCAGAGAGCATCGGCTTAGCGAGAGCTGGAGAGACTGCCTCATGGAGGGAGACGTCGACGGGATGAGGCCGCGGGGGCACCAGCAGAGCCTGAGAGACCAACGAGGAGGTGCCTATTTGATGACCTTGGTGCGGGGCCATCACACGCTCCTCCGGCGGCAGCCGGAGGTGATTTTGATGATATACGTCATCATCTGGAGATGGTGTTACAAGACGTGCCTGAGGGCATGTGGATCCGTATCCAGGATGAGGGGTTCCTGGAGCAGTGCATAGGGTTACCGCCACCATGGCAGTCGATCGTGCGACGAGCAGCTATGCTTGCCGCCATGACTAGTGGACGCCTATTGCCAGGGCAGGAGGGTCCTGCAGGTGTTCCACCACCACCACCTAGGGCAAGTGGGGGTGGGCCACCACCTCTTCCTAAGGGAGGAGCAGCTGGGGGTGCAATAGAGGCACCCTAATGGATGTATCATGTATATCTTTTTGGATTGTATATAGGCTGGTGAGCCAATTTTGTACCGATGTGTGACACTGGCCTGTGGGCATATGTATTTTTTGTATGTAAACATTCGGATGGCCTGATAGGCCTTGATATATATATATGAGTATACATCTTCTTGAGATCCAAATGTTTTTTACATGTGTTTTTGTGTTGATGATGGTGATGTCTATTTGATCTATATGCTGTGACATGATGTATGAGATGTGTTATGTATGTGTAGCTTGATGTGATATATGCCAATCTAACACCATGTTAGCTATTTCATCAGTTGTTTGATTCAATTGTATTGGAATATGTGTAAATGTAATGGAATCAAAATGTCGAGATAATAATCTAACCTGCAGGTATTTGTGAAAGAGGCATGGATCGTGTACACGGTAAACATTGTTGAGTTGGAGAATGACTAGTTGAGAGTCGAGGAAGATGCTAAGGTGACGAATATGATGACGTTGGGCGTCGGCCAGGAGGCCAATGACTGCAGTGTATTCGGCTTGGTTGTTGTTTGCTGGTCCCAAACAGATGCCGTTGGAATGTAGCATTTCATGTGAGGGGGTATATAAAGCCCAAGCCGCTGAAGCAAGATTTTGTGTCCAACGGCTGGCACCGTCGGCGTAACCAATGTGGTAAGCTGGTGAAGGAAGCATCTATCAATAGCACAAAGGGTAGTTTAGACGAGAGGGGTGAGAGAAAAAAGATTAAAAACACTAGAAAAAAGAAAATGACCTAAAGTAGTGTGACTACTTTTAAGCATAAAACTTCTTGAGGTATAACCCATTGATGGGTTCCTTGAGTGAGAGGCCTTCGGGGGAGGCTAGGATGTATGCACCTTTTGTGAGGCAATGTTGGATGATGTAAGGGCCATGCTAGAGTGATTCAAATTTTCCGTGGCCAAAGGTATCATGGGCGATATCATAGGCCAAGACGAGGTCGCCTTCTCGGAATGAACGAAGGTTGACATGTCGATCAAACGTAGCTTTGGATCGTTTTTTAGCTGCCTCATTGTTCTGTAATGAAGATCGACGATCTTCATCCAGCGACTCCAAGTTCAGCAAGTGCTGCTCCATTGGAGCAGTGTCAGGTAATAGCTCAATTGCGGTGCGTAAAGTAGGTATTTCGCACTCAATGGGAAGAGTTGCCTCAACCCCATGGAATAAATGGAATGGCGTGAAACCTGTGGCGGTCTTTACTGTCATTTGATAAGCCCATAGTGTGGAAAATAACATATGATGCCAATTGGTTTTTTGTTTATTAACCGTACGCTGTAACATGGTTTTGAGGACTTTGTTCACTGCTTCGACCTATCCATTTGATTGAGGATAATATGGTGAGGCGAACTCATGAGAGAAGCCTAACCGAGAAGAGAGTTCGACGAAGATCTCATTCTCAAAGTGTTTCCCATGGTCGGAAACGAGTTGGAGTGGTACGCCAAAATGGGATATGACGTGGTTAAAGAAGAAACGTGTTGTAGTGTCAGCGGTGTTGTTGAAAGTGGGCATAGCTTCGGCCCATTTGGTGAAGTAATTCATGGAGACAACAATGTATTTGTGACCATTGCTGGAGGGGGGATTACAAGTCATAAATTCGATGCCCCATTTACAAAAGGGGCCCACGGTAATGACAGGGTGAAGAAGAGCGGGGGGTGCTCGGGCTTTGTTGGCGTAGAGCTGACATTGCTCACATCGTTTCACGGCATGAATGCAATCATGAAATAAGGTAGGCCAAAAATAATCGGCTTGGATAATCTTCTGAGCCGTGGAGATACCCGAAAGGTGGCCCCCACATGCGCCGCTGTGGAATTCGTTTAAGACTCTGTCAGCCTCGTCAATAGTCAGGCAATGATGAAGAATAGTGTCAACGCCCCGCCGATATAGAATGTCTCTGATGAGGAGATAGTGGGGGGCCTGATGGCGAATATGCCGATGATCATCTTGTGAAAGGTGCTGACCGAACTTCTGAGTTCATAGGTAGATGAGGAGGTCTCCATACCAAGGATCATCTAAGGCGATGTAAAAGAGATGTTCGTCAGGGAATTCGGTGTTGACGGGGGCACTGGTGGTGTTAGAGGGAAGGGCCGTGACAAGTTCGGCGAGAACGAGGGCCTTCTTACTCTTAGGTGTTGAGAATTCAATATCGTATTATTGTAGGATAACGATCCATCGAGCGAATTTGTCATTAACTTGTCGACGGCTGAGCAAGTATTGCATAGGGTTGGAGTCTGCGATGAAATTAGTGGTCCGAAGCAGAATGTAATGGCGCAGTTTCTAGACTGCGAGGACGACTGCGAGAGCAAGTTTCTCTTCGTGTTTGTACTTCAAGGGTGGTCCTGAGAGGTTCTTACTAACATAGTAAATGACATGTTCATGATTTTCATCTCCGAGCTGGATGAAGACGCCGACTACTGATACAGTTGATGCTGATATGTATAGGATGTAGTCGCGATTATAGTTAGGTGCACTAATCAAAGGTGCATTTGAAAGTGTTGTTTTGAGATTGTCAAATGACTGTTGGGCATAATCGTCCTAATGAAAGGGGATGTCGTGACGTAGTAAGAGAAGGAAACCATGTGCGCGTATGGTGTAATCAGGAACAAAGTGTCTGAGGAAGTTACCTTTGCCTTGCAGACTCTGCAGTTGTCGTAAATTCCGTGGAGGTGGAATTTCGGTGATGGATTTGACTTTGAGGGGGTCCACAGTAATGCCACTTTGGGAAATGATGAAACCAAGGAGACGTCCAACGGTGACATAGAATACACACTTGAGAGGATTCAAGCGGATGTTATACTGACGACACTGTTGAAAAATGATTCATAAATCATCAAGATGTTGGGTGCATTTCTTGGAGCGAGCTGTGAGGTCGTCCAAGTAGGCAAGGATGATTTCAGCCAGATCGTGAAATATGTATGTCATCACCCGCTGGAAGGTTGCGCCAGCATTTTTTTAAACTGAAAGGCATGACACGATATGCGAAAGTACCCCACGGGGTAATGAATGCGGTTTTGTATTGATCGGCTGGGTGGATTTGAATTTGGTTATAGCCAAAGAATCCGTCCATAAAGGAGAGAGCCTCGTGGCCAGCGCAGTTGTCGATAATCTGGTCAATGAAAGGTGTTGGGAAGTTTTCTTTTGGACATGCGTTATTGAGATCACGAAAGTCTGTGCAAACGTGGATAGTGCCTTGTTTTTTGTCAACGGGTACAGGGTTGGAAACCCATGAAGTGTAAGCGATGGGATAAATAAAACCGGTCATACGTAATTTGTCAATTTCGGCTTTGATAGCCGCGGCCTTGGAAGGGTGTAGCGGTCGATGTTTTTGGCGAACTGGTGTGATGTCAGGCCAGGTGTCGATGCGATGTTTGACAATAGCTGGGTCAAGACTAGGTATCTCCGTGTATGACCAGGTGAAAATGTCTCGGTATTCCTGGAAGAGGGCTTTATATGCGGCAATTTCCTAAGGAGTGCAAGTATCTCCAATGATGATTTCTTCGACGACGTCGTTTTTAATGGAAATGTTGATTTTGATGGTGGGGGAAATGTTAGCCATGTTTCCTTCTTCGAACACGTCAGGGGCAGGAATGGTATTTTTGAACCAATCGATAGGCCCAGATGGGATAAAATCTTTGGTTTCAACCACGTACACGGGGTTTTGATTAGGAGGCATGAGGGCTTCCTGTGGGAGGAAGAGTGCACGATGATGTAGTGCGTCTCAGGGAGAGTCTGGGTTGTGTAGCTCTTCCAGTATTTCCTCGTCGTTTTGGAAACAACGGGAATATAAGGGGTCGTGATGAGTGATCTCAGTGCTAGTGTGATTGCCACCTGCTAGAAAAGCAAGGGGAGGGGTACGAGCAGAGGGTGAGGGTTCACTCGACATGAACCATATGTTGAAGTACTGAGGGGTACCTGTGGTGGTTGGGTGGAGGGTCACCATATGAACAGGAGAGTTGGGGGGGTTGCGGGGTAGATCCTTAGAGACTTCATGTAAGAACCATGGAGGTGATGGGAGTGCCTCGGGCTTTGGAGAAATGACATGACGATCCTCAAGTGGTGAAGTAATTTCAATTCTCGCCTCTGTGGGTTGGTGACACAGGGCCACTTGACGTTGCCTATAGGAAAGGATCATAGGACATTGGTATGTAAAATGAGTTAATGAATCGCAGAGAGAGCAAGGGCATCTCATACGTTCATTGACTGTAGTGGTGACATAGCAAATGTCAGTGATGTTTGAAGAGGATGTGGCAGGGCGTGGGTTGTTCTGGAAGTTCTGGCATACATCCGCTAATGTTTGTCGAAAGCATGGTAGTGCTAGGCAATGATGAGTGTAATGGCCATATTTTGAACATATAGCACATGCAAATTTAGTCCTCAACCCTTTACTACTGGAAGGGTTGGTGGTAGTGGTACTTGTAGTAGTAACGGGTGTTGATGGAGTGGGATTGGGGGGAATCAAATTCTGTAATTCAGGTAGTGATGGAAAATTGTTGGTTTGGTGACCCTCTTTCTCACATAGTTCACAAGGTGGTGGGATGCGTGGGGGAAGGGGAGCATTGGGCTCCTTCTTCTTCCTCCTACCCCTA